>JAQZBX010061428.1:0-17104 GCA_029593785.1 Cabassous unicinctus
ATGTATTTATATATCATTTTACAAATATTGGTATGTAATGTGAAAATTTTTAATTTTTACCAACAATAAAAAAAAATATGTACAAAAAAATGAATAAAACCATGATTATAAAAAACTATTGAGATGATGTTCAGAGTTAACATTTGTGTCTATTTTGAATAATTAAATTAAAAACATATTAGTAACTTAGTAAAATATTACATTTTATCTCAACGTTTTCTTGATTCAACTGTATTTTATCACAATTACATATGAATGCTGATATCTGATTTTATCTTTTTGATTTATTAAAATATTTTATATTTTTGTCTCTTTTTATAATGTATTGTAAGGAATTTTGCATTAATTAAAGTGTTAGTGAATTCCCAAGATATTTTTAGAATTGTAAAATAAAAAACAAAACAAAACAACTTTATCAAAATACAAGAAGGCTACAAATACAATTATTGCAATTAGAATATAAAGGACTATGTATTGCAATGATAGATACAGGCCATTGTATATTTTGTCATAACTTATAAATTGTGTGGGACAAAGTGTACACTATAATGTAAACTGTATCCATGGTTAGTAGCCATGTTTCAATATGGGTTCATCAATTGTAACAAAGGTACCACACTATTGAAGGATGCTGTTAATGTGGTAAATTATGGAAAGGGATGGGAGTGGGGCATATGTGATCCCTTATATTTTTATGTAACATTTATATAATCTAAAGCTTCATTAAAAATAAAAAAATATTAATTATAAAATAAGAATTTCATTGAAAAAAGTGTAAAAGAAGCTTAAAATGGAAAAGAAGATTAACAAGTAAATGTGAAGATGAAAATCGGCCAGACAGATTTGAACAAAAGAAAAAGAAATATGTGGGATTTAAAAAGTTGAAGCAGATTATTGCTTTATCTAAAGATTAAATCAAAATGAAAATACAAAGTAAATAGTTAATGAACTTTAAGATAGACCTGAAAAATTACCGTTAACGTCGCACAGAGAAGGAAATGAAATTTCACACACACATGCTAAAGTGCATACATGCACACACACACAAAATAAAATACACAACAAATTAATGATTATGAATAATAAAAAAGAAAAGAAGAAGAAAGCGAAGGAGAGGTATTTTTTATTTTCAATTGCTGACAATTCATTAAAACTGTAATACATTTGAAGTCATGTGTTCAGAAAAAACAACTTATTCCAACCTGGATATATAAAAAGGAATCTACAAATGGTGTGTAGATATTTGGCTTACCCTTTAGCCCATCCTTTGCCTTTCTCCAGCATGCTTAGTTTCCTGGAGTCTAAACATCTTGGATTGCATCAAGGAGATCAGTGTTCTTGGATTCTGGTTGGATTTTGGCAAGAGCTGACATTTCAGGGAATCAGACAGAAGGATATAAGGGTGGTCAGAAGGGTTTATTCTCAAATCTCTTTTTGTGGAGGTGGTATAAATGAATGAGGTATTGTTAAATAAAGGGCATTCAATTAATATAGATTATATCTTTGACTCCTGTAAGACCCCTTAAAAATCTCCACATCTGTGATCAATGAAGTTCAGCTGTTCACAAGCCCAGTCGACTCACATTACACTTGCATTAAACATCTTCCTTTCACACCCTAGATTAACCATGTGCTTGCGGAAAGTCTCTAATTTAAAGAAAGACACAAAGTACAGTCATAATATTGAAAGGATAAGGAAATCCAGGGGAAATAAGCATTGCAGATAACAGAAGAAAAAAAACAAAATCCCATATTAAAAGACCTCCTCAGAAAACATAAAAATGAGAGACTCCTTCCAATGAGTGATGGTAAAAAAGTAACTCAAAAAACTGGAGGAAGTTCTTAATATGTAAAAATTCTATATCAGAAATAAACTTGTGTCAAAGAAATGTTGGAAGAAGTGTTGAGGCACATTCCTAAAGTGTATGCTATATATTAGAGACATTGGAAATTGGAGAGAAAGGTTTGAAGAATAGTATTAATGAGGGAAATCATATTAATAAAATTCCAAAAAGAATAAAGAAATAGTGTAGGGGGAATTATAAATATAAAATAAAATATTTCTTCAGAATGAAGGAAATGAATTTTTGAAAAAAGGATCCAGAGGAAATAAACACAACCAGAAGTGGAAAAAAAGTAGTTAAAATCTTACACCATGCTATATACTTTCAAAATTCCAAAGCACTATTAATAGAGTCCTGTAATGTCAAACAGTGACAAGGAGATAAAACAACAGGGAAAATACTAGTAATAGTGAATTTAAGTGGGTTGAACCTGTAACACATGTAACTGAACTGGGGTTTGGGATGTGGAGAAATATTCAAAATCATAGGACACTCAATTTCCTACCTAAAGTCTTCACACAATCATAGCATCCATCTATGAGAAGGTAGATATTTTGCCTATCTGGAATGTGTGTTTGCATGTTGATTGTTCTGAAACTTCAAATTGTAATATTATTTTTCTGGTTTTAGAACTGTAGGTTTCAAACTAATTTCTCTCAAAAATTAAAGCTCAAAAATAATCTGAACAAATACTTAAACCCATGATCATTTGGTAAGCATAATAAATAAATGAGGCATTGTTAAATAGGTTTTACAATGAAAAATATACTCAGAAAGCATACCTCTCCCACCTGTTACACTTCCTCTTTTTTCCTAGCCCATCAACCCCACAAACTCACAACAAGAGTAGTGTAATAGCTTTCTATTCTCCATTCCAGTCACCTTCACAATCAATTTTTATCAGAGAGTGGCCAAGTTCAACTATAAATCAGACTATCAATCCAAGGTTATCCTCTCACTGATAGTACAAATTAAAACTACTGCCATGAATAGTAGTGTGTATTGAGGCAACCTTTTCCTATTCCACCCATCACCTCCTTGGTTCTACCTTACCAGCTCCCCTGGGGCCACAGTGCTCTCTGCTGGGCACCTGGAACAGCCCTACCTCTGGGATGGGCTCTTTCTGGACCTCTGATAGTCACACTTTCCCCAGGTATGGTCTCTCTTCTGCTCCTCACACACCTCTGTCTCTCTCCAAAACAAAACTTGTTGGTGAGAGGCAATGACATTCACATTTGCATCTGGACTTTCCTCGCTGCATTGATTTTACTGAAGCAGTTGTAATGGAAGTCACTCAAGAAATGAAGACTGAATAACTGGAAGGTAGAATTAATTATATTTCTGTACATTGGTGTACATGCCACAAACAGAATAAAAAATATGGTATTCTGATCCACTAATTACTCAGTAAGACTTATTATTGATTTATACCAATAAAGAAATTCAATGTAAGTAATAGTAGCTTATTTTCCTTTTGGAATCAACAATTTGATAACTTATCATTCTTGGGCAATGTTCAAGCCCAGGGGAGAGTGGCAAGAGATAAAAATTTGTCAAGCCCATCAGCTCCCTGTGACTGCCAACATAGGTACTGAGGAAGCCAGACTGGGTGGGCATCATATGAACGTTCAAAGGAATCAACACATCCTATGAACTCTATTGAAATGAAACTTCATCACCTCCTTCTGTCCTTATTATCAGCTCTAATTTCACTAGTCCTGAACCCCAGAAGACAGATGAACCTTCCTGAATGAGGATTGGAGGCACACTAGTAAGTCGTTATTTTTAGAATAACATTAATTTTAGATTTAAAAGTAAACTGAGAGAGAAAACAGTGATTAAAAGCCCCTATTTAAAACATAATGAAATATAATAAAATATAAAGGATCATATTATATAATATGCTATTCAAGGTAATGCTAACTTTTCTGTGGAATGAAATTAAATGGAAGAACATATTGCATTTGTGATCTTCAATTTAGATATTCCAAAAGGATTATTTTTGATATTATTGGCCTAATAATAATATCTTGGCTCAGAAGTGCATATATTGAATAAGGGGTGTTTCATTTAGCACAAGAAGCTTAAATATATTCAGTGTTAAAGAAATCACAATTAATGGAAGGTACATAAGAAGTAAAAGAAGAAAATCTAAAATAATGATGCTGTGTTTATTGAAACAAACACATTAAATCTTAATATATTATTGGCAGGTAACTGAGTCAGGTAAATTTATCAAGAACCATTTGCTGAGGTAAATTTTACCATTGTATTTTCCTCACAATAAAAGAAAAAGACAAGTATGGATAAGTTAGAAATATGTCTATGTATGGCCATGAACATTTTTTACTGAAACGCCCAGAGACAGTGAGGGAATATTATGAAGAATTCATAATACCTTTTAACAAGAACATCATCAGAGAGATATTAAATCAAATTTTATCATTAAAATATTGTTTAAATCATTCAGCCTGTGTTTACCTATTGGATTGGAACACATACCAATTCTTATTTTTTTCTATTTAATATCATATATGAATACTTTTCTTCTAATAAAACAGAGGATATTAAATTAGAGTTATTTAATGATTAATTATTTAATTTCACCACAGTCCCATATCCAATGACCAACATTCACTCTATCACCATTCCACTGTCCACCAACATGGGAGAGAATGGGCATAATATTTAAAAGGAGGAGTTGGAGGACTGAATGAGGGATGTGAAACTTTAAATTACATTTTTAAATATAAACTACATTTACAGGATTCTTAAAGAATAAAATCTGTACAAATAGAAGACATCAGCCTGTCACTACAGGAGGAATCGCTAACTGCAGTATTTCTTCACACTGACACTAGCTGAATTTAGCTCCAATTCTTTGTCATTCCTTCTTGCCTGCCACAATATTTGCATTAATCTTATGGGACAGATAGAGGAACATGAGGATGTGGAAGTGGCAGTGTGACTGGCATGAAAATTGTTATAAAATATTTGCAATACTTCATATATGTAGTAGATAATGGCATGCATTTTAATAGTTGATGAGTTAATAGTGTGAAATAGTTTGTAGGGAAAACATAATTATTTCACTTATTCTATGTGAGGAATTCCTAGGAGATGAAATTTAAAAAGGAAATTATATGGTGAGTAGGAGGCTAAAAATCTCAGCTCATTTATTTGATACCTTAAGTAACCATGTGAGATGTCATATGGAACTCTAAGTATAAGACCATAAATGATAAATTACTTAGGAATGCTGAAGGAGAAAAAAAAGCCAGCCATTAGCTAAATTTCTTATTAAATTTTTGAAATTTGTGTACAGCTCTAAATTGAATGATCTCAAAAGGAAATAGGCTACTGAGTTTACAGAGTACATGAGGAAGGTCAATAATGAACAGATCCATTTTTTTATGCTCAGAATTATGAACTTCTTAAATTATCAGAAGCTCTGTAGAAATTGTGGCTGTATTCATCATGTGACAGGATATAGGAACAACCAGCCTAGGGCACAATTTAGTAGTTGGTAGTTGGACAATATCGATTTATCTAGAATGTTGGATGAGTTTTGCAAACTTCAGAAGAAATTTTTCTGTCATTCAGCATCTTTCACAGAATATATTTTGAACAATATTTTAATGACAGATAGATGTGAACTGAGATTTTATTGGTTAAAGTAAACTAAATTAACCAGGATATGATTGATCACCATTAAAGTGAAGAGGATCTAGATGGAAGGAATATTTTAGTAATGGGATTGTGACAATTACCATATGAAAGGACATGATTTTGATGATGTTATATTTTTCTCTTTTTATTTATTGATTTTTTAAATCATATTATCCTTGCAGTAATGAAAAATAAAACAAGTGTGACTGAATTTATTCTCATTGGATATACTACAAATAACAATACGTACATTTTGCATTCAGTGCTCTTCTCATTCATCTACTTGTGGGCCTTGATGGGATATGGCCTCATTATCATAATCACAACTTTAGACCAGCACCTCCACACCCCCATGTACTTCTTCCTGAAGAACTTATCCTTCTTGGACCTCTGGCTTATTTCAATCACTATCCCCAAATCTATTGTCAGCTCCTTGACCCACAACAGTTCCAATTCACTCCTTGGCTGTGTCACTCAAATCTTTCTGGTGGTACTATTGGGAGCTGCAGAGTTGTTTCTTGTCACAACCATACCCTTTGACCACAATGCTGCCATCTGCTATCCCCTGCACTATGAAGTCATCATGAACACAGGCATGTGCATGCAGATGGCAGCTGTTTTTTGGTTGGGTAGGGGTTTGATTGCTGTGATGCACACAGCTGGTACCTTCTCCTTATCTTTCTGTGAGTCCAATGTGTTCCATCAGGTCTTCTGCAACATACCCCAGTTATTAGCTATTTCTTGTTTAGAAAATTTAATAAGAGAAATTGTGCCCATCCTTATTAGTGTGGTTTTCAAATGATTGTCTTTTATTTCAATCACTGTTTCCTATGTCTACATCTCCACTGTCAAGAAGATTCCATCAACAGAAGGCCAGTCAAAAGCTTACTTCACTTGCCTTCCACACCTGGCAGTTGCTGTATTATTTCTCTCTACTGACTTGATTGGCTATCTAAAACCAACTTCAAGGTTCCCTTCTATTACTGATTCTGTAATTTCTATCTTCTACACTATGGTACCCCTGACCCTGAATCCTATCATATATAGTCTAAGAAACAAGCCCATGAAGTTGGCTGTAGGAATATTGATAAAGGGAAAGCTCATCAAAATGTAACAGGTACAGACATCTAGGCACTATAGCAGGGCAGAAAATATCAGGAATTTAGCACCCTGTCAGTGGACCTTACCATGGAATATATGATAACCTATCCCCCCAATGTATCAGAGTTAGACTCATTTATAATTTTCCTACACACGGCTCTTAGGCCCCTTTTATTTGTACTTTAATTAGCACTATAGGTGTTAAATATGTGTCTCAGAGACTCAAATCTTCTGGCTGTTCATATGCCACTTGAGCCCTGAATCTCAGCAGAGTTGTATCCAACACCTACATCCAGTTCATCAGACTCACCCACTAAAACAAAGAAGAGAATGAGGATGGGAAATGCCCATCCCAAATCCAGAGAGTTATCTACAACTGCAAGCAAGATAGTTCCATCCATCTGCCCCATGGGATCTAAGTCCCATTTCAACCAGAAACAGTGGGCATCACCATCCTAAAATCCTCAAGACTGCAGAATGAACAAGCATAAGGTGGGAAATGCAAATATGGACCAAAGTAGACTTATTATTATTCTAATAATGGAAGAACATGTAATATTGATTTAAAGGCAGCTGTCACCAGAGGTTCTGAGGGGAAGGAGAGGGAAAATAAGTGTAACATGGGGCATTTTGGGGACATTGGAATTGCTCTGATTGACATTGCAATGATGGATACAGGCCATTATACATTTTGTCAAAATCCATAAAATTGTGCAGTGCAACATGTAAACCATAATGTAAGCTACAGACCACATTTAGTAGCAATGCTTCAATATGTGTTCATCAATCATAATAAATGCACCACACTAGTGAAAAATGTTAATGGGGAAAAGTGTGGGAAGGGGAGGGAGTGAGGAATATGGGAATCCCCTATATTTTTTATGTAAACTTTATGTAATTTAAAACTTATTTAAATATAAAACTTAAGAAAATTTCTTTAAAAAGTAACAGATACCCCTCTTTTCTTTAAATGGCCCATATAATTTACAAATACACACTTATCATTTATTCAAGTTTCCTCCAAACTTTACAAGTAGATGTTTAAATGAAAAAAAAAGTTCAATACATCATTAGGACTTTTCATTAAGCAGAAAGTGTACATAATTTCTTTTATTATTAAACCTCTGGAATTCCTATAGTTAAGGAAACTTTTTCTCTCCTATTTCTTGAGTTGCACTCACAAGGTGATATCAAGCTATTTTTGTATAATGTAAAGAAACATGTTTGCTTAGACAACACTAGAGCACATTACAAACTTTTATGAAAAACAAACAAAACAAAACAAAGCAAATAAACAAAAAATGACTCCATACTTCCATTCTATTATTTTACCAATTCAAATTACCAAAACCTTATAAATCTTTTGACACATTTTTATTAATTCCTTGTATTAGATGCCTTATTTATAAATCACTGTGGTGTATAAGTTGCTTCAAAATTAATGTGGAGATCTTGCTCAGCTCATTCTACTTATGACACAATCTTTCCTTTCATTTAGGGATTTTTTTGAATGGAGAATTGGAATATAAGTGTTAAATGAATTTTGCCAGAGAAAGTTATCAGAACCTATGGGAATAGATGAACTATGATTAAAAGGTCATAATGAAATGAATAATTATTTGAGTGATGCTTTATTTTTATCCCAACAAAACTATATTTCTTTGATTTTTAAATATAAAAATTTAAAAATAACATTTATAAGTATAAAATTTAAAAATCATATTTGTACTTTTTAAATAAAACTGCTCATACTTTTACTTTTACTTTGACTATTTAAGGTTTCTTCTTAATAATCAAAATTTTGTTTTGATGTATTATGATTGACTTTTACTACATATCTCATAACTTCCTCGATCATTTATCTACTAAGAGATACATATTTTATTGTTGTATTATATTAAATGTTTTATTGAAATAAACATACAAACATATGTACTGTAAATTACAGGGTTTTCATTTACTGATTATGTAATATTGTGAAATATTCCTCCACAATATTTCATACTTTTTTAATATAGTATAGGTGCACAAAATATTTTAAAAATTAATATATATACAATTTTCACAAGGATCTAGTCCGTTCAGAACCTATTAATTAAATTCCAAATTTCATGAAGAATTTTTCATATAAGGATATAACATAGGGATTGTAATTTACTATTTGTTCACTATGTAAAGGAACATGTTCATTTATTCTTTATTATTCTGTAGTCTAAATCATGTATTCATATACTTTGTTTCTTTATATGTATATCATAAAATTTAGGGCTAAAATTATTCTGCTTTTAAATGTTATAGATATTAACATCTACTTCATGTAAACATGGCCCATCTCTACTTGGCCCTTTAATTGATGTTTTGTTATTTTTACTTAACTGAACTTTCAAGAATCATGTAATTAAATGTCAACTTGTTTCCCTATGATTTTTAATTAATTAAAAATTGAGGATGCTATTAATCCTTTACATTCAATTCACATTCTTTTACATTTTTGTTATTTTATACACAAAGATGTGTATATGCATACTGAGATTTTTAAAATTGCTATCTTTTGTAGAAATCTTAAAAAAAAGCAGGAAATATTTTCCAGAATTCTGAAAAACATTTTTCAATGTAATTCTTATTATTAAAATGAATTAATATAAGCATCCTTCTTTTTGAATAAAAAGTGACAACATAATAAGTTTAATTTTGACTAATCTCTTATCATATAGGGCATATCATTAACCAAGTGAGAAGTGGAATTAGCCTAAATCTTTTTCTGTCCTATTTTTAATTCTCTCTACTAAGCAATTTCTTAAGCATGGAATTTCAAGACTCAGTATGATAATCAAATTTGTATGGATTGTCCCTTATTGTTCAGACTGTAATTTTACTATGGTAAATAAGGTGATGATACCTCCCTCTTTAATCTTTTAAAAGAGGCATTCACAGTGTTGTTACAAGGGTAACATCAGTATTGCATGTGCTTGCAATAAGCAATCAAAACTGTTGATAATCTTATTCAATTAATATTCATTAAGAATATTTTGGCTTTTTACTGAATATACTCATGAAGATTCTCTGTGGAAGCCTCTTTGCAATATTAATTCATGTTTCCCAGGCATGATTCTCACATAACATACAAAAAATAAATAAACCTGGGAAACTTTTGAGCCTCAAGCACAGCCTTAGACAATCGAAGCAGCACAGCACCATCTGATACCAGGGGATATCCTCTGGTCATTGTCACGATTTGCTGTGCTGAGGCTTGATGGAAACCTCTTGTCTCATCACCCACCTGGGCTTCAGGGCAATGTCCAGCCCCAGAACAAATCATTCCCCACCTTTCCACACAGAGTGCATGGTCTAAAATGAGAGGATTCTTCATTTCTTAAATTCCAAACCTCTACATTCTTTACACGGTTGCCATTGGGCATTTGTCTAGATTCTTATGCAGTTAAAGAAAAAATTTTACACATAGTTGCCACCCAATCTCTGTTTTTGGAACAAAAATAGAAAAAAGAGACAATAAAAGAAGCACGGCTTTACCAGCACCTTTGCAAGAAAAATATGTGTGGCTTACTAAAAACAAGCAAGCAATTAAAAAATCTAAAAGCATGATAGTGTGGGAGGAATATAAAGTATGCTATTATTCTAAAACAATTTTCATGTATGCGTGTTTATTTTTCATCCAGAATTGTGATAAACAAGTGATTAAATTGAAAGAGGCCATTCTGCTTTTATTATACATCAGAAATGATAAAGGTAAAACTAAAAATTCTCTTTTGTACTTGGGCACACAAAACTTAATTCAAATGCTTTGGCCTATAAGTTCTGGACACATATTCATTGTTGGCTCTTGAAAAATATACAAATGTATGTGTGTGTGTGTGTTTGTGTGTGTGTGTGTGTGTGTGTGTTTTGGTTGAAGAACCAAAGTGTGCTATCAGATCTTAACTGTGAAAATGGTTGAGAGTGGAGTTTGTTGACTTTAGTACTCTAAAACTTTGGGAAGAAATATGATCTGGCTTCATATTCATACCAACAGTTTTTATAGCCATGTTCTTAAAAATTGTATATGCCAAGGCATAACATTTTAACATAAAATATTGGTAATGTGATAAAACTGAAACTTAAGTGCAATAAGAAGAATGCATATTTATATATATACATATATATATGCATTTATGTGTGTGTATGGGAAGATATATGCAGATAGATCTCATGGATATAGGATGTTTGATACTTGATAAAAGTATAAGTATATTTATATAAAAGAACCCAGAAGCTATAATGTTTCAGACCCAAACAAGGCTTCATTACTATTTAATATACTTCATTCCAGATTAGCCAAGGGTCAGCACCATGTTTCCAGTTATCCATATAGAAAAGCACTGTGTTGCAATTGACCATCTTAGGTTAACCCTGTACTTCCACAAATAATAAGAGGAAAATGCCTCTATTCTTGTAAATATAAGAGAATTTCATTTGCTAAAGAGCTTTCTGGTCATAACTTCTCCAAATCTGTCTTCCTGGTCTTGCTCTCAGACTGTATATGATGGGATTAAGGGAAGAGACCAAACAAAACAGAAATCAGATTGAGTGAAATCAGGGAACAATGTAGACCCTAAAGTGGGTTTTTGGTAAACAATGGAAACAGTTGGGAGAAAAGCACAACAATGGCACTGTGAGGTAGGCAAGTGGAATAGGTTTTTGAATGTCCTTCTGATAGCAGCAATTATATAGATGAATTAAACTATAATGCAGATATGGCAGCAGAAATCCATTACTACACTAATAAGAATAAGCATAATATCTAAATTACAAGCATTAGTTACAAGCTACAGTTTGCAATAATAATAACTGGGTAAAATTAATGAACAATTGTTGAATTCCATTCGCTCCACAGTAAGATAAAGAAAAGAAGCCTGCTGTATGTATATGTAACATCAAGCCACCCCAAAGCAAGGCTCAAATACCATCAGCACAATTTGTCTGTTTTCATAATAATTTCACAAAGCAGGGATGATAAATGGCAGAATAGCAGGCAATGAACACTGACATGAGGAGGTACAGATCAGTAGGTACTGAAAACAGCACCAGAAAGACCCGGACAAGACATACAGGGAATTAGGTGGCATCGTTCTGAATCAAGGATTTGAAAATGGTCTTGGAGACAATGGAAGAAATGAGACAATGAGCAAAATATAAAGAAAGGATTATGTTATTAGGCAAAATATAATAAAAACATATTTAAAAATCAAATTAGGTTAGGAAATTTTAAATGATATGAAAAATATAATAGAAACATAACAAAGCTCAAAAATTGTTATTGGTTTATATGTTGATTTAATACAGCACAAATATCAATTCATAGACAAGGTAAGAATTTAATTATTGGGATAAAGTCAGTTGGAAGGAAAATATATAGACAAAAATCTTCTCATATAACTAATATTAAATGGCTTAATAATATAAATTTTAAATTTTTACTAAATAAGTGTAACCAAAGAGATTGTGGAAATATTGTAACATGTATGATATGTTACAAATGGACAGGAAAACCAATAAAAAAACAACTCTATGAAATAAAAACATCATCAACATGCACAGGAATGTACAATTCACAGAGGATACAACCGTTCCAGCTGATAATTAAAATTCAGTGTACAGAAACATCAAAATTAAATAACAATAGGATTATTTATCCCTATGACACTGAAAAAATTTGAAATAATCTGTCACTAATTGCTCTTACAGATGTGGGGAGAAGGGCACTTGTGCACAATTTTTTTTCATGAAATAATAGGGTGTGTTGTTTGTTTTATTTTATTAAAACAATGCAACTAAGTATAATTCTAATGTCAGTAATCCCATTAAGTTTTGTGTGCCCAAGAACATTTCTCTGCAGAATTATCTGCTGTGCAAAAATATTTTCAGTAATCTTGAATGATTAAGAAATATGGTTGAAAAGAGAGTATGCAGAGCTCTGTGGAGATAGATTGGGTTATTTTCAGGTTCGGTGCTCTGATAAGCTCCTCAAGGAAGGTGGACCTGGAGAAGCTTAGAGCAGATGAGCTTTGCACAGCAGGCAGCTCTCCAGAGGCTCCCTCAACCTTGGCTTCCCTGTAGGGGTGAGAGAAGCATGGTGCCCACATCAAAGGGATCTTCAGTCCTCCATCTCACCTGCAAACAGGAGCCATTTGGCTTCCCCCTCAGGTACCCCTTTCTCTCACATACATTTTGGCAAATCCTCTTGACTCCAACTTCCAAATATACATAGAATCTGACAGTGTGAGAACACATCCACTTGTAGCAGCATTAAATTCCAAGCCAGATGATATGTTTCAACATTTAAAGACAAATTTCTTCCAGTTGCCTAGAAAGACCCTCAAATTCTGATCATCCCCCTGGTGTCTCATGAGATATCACCTCTATATTTATGGAGACTTTCTAGACATTCCTTTGGTACTGAAGGACTCTGCAATTAGCATTGACACATATCCTTCTGAAAATATTGAGGATTTTACTTCAGTCTGATAGATAACCAGGAATGGGGCTATTGGAACTAGATTTATATGAGTTTGCATTGATGAAATAAAGCAAGTCAATACAAAAATCTTATTATATCATAAAAATGACAAAACTGTGCACAAGTATCTTTTACCCTATATCTCTAATAGCAATTAGTGGCAGAGATACTTTAATTTTTTCCAGTATGATAGGCATAAATGGTGTCCATTGCCATTTAATTTTTGATGTTCCTTTACACTGAATTTGATTTTTAGTGAAAAAGGAGCTATTCTCAGTGACTTTTATAGTCCTATGCATATTGATGATGTTTCTTTTCCATATGGCTGTTTATATCTTTGTCTCCCTGTCCATTTGAAAGAAATCTTTATTTAGAAACAATATTAATGCATTCCCATCATATGTGATACAATTTTTGCTCAATCTGTTTAGTTATACTTATTTAATGACATTTTAGAATTCATATTTTAATCCATTTAAGATGACTTAAAGGTGGAATAAAATTGATGTCCATATATTTTCCTTCCAGATGAATATTAATATTGCAACACCAAGTAATTAGATTCTTAGTGTCTAGTGAATGGATGCTCTATTCCCTATTAAGTCAGATATAAAGCAAAATCAATTTTAGAGTTTTATATAGTTTCTCTGACTTTTTTTCATTTGGCTTAAAATTTCCTAACCTAATTTAAATTTTTAAAATAGTATTTTAAAAAATATTTTGCATTATATAATAAGTTCTTTAAGAATTACACACTGCCTCCTTTTTGCCATTTTATCCAAAACTGTTTTCAAATCCTTGACTCAGAGCAATGCCATGTAATTCCCTGGATGTTTTTCCCAGGTCTCTCATACTTTTTCAATACCTGCTGAGCTGTACCTGCTCATGTCAATGTTCATCGACTGCTATGCTGCCATTTGCCATCTCCTGCACTGTGAAATTATGACAGCAGGCACATTGTGTTGGTGGTGTCTGAGCTTTGGTTTGAGATTGGCTTGATGTTACTGTGGAATAAATGAAATTTAAAAATTGTTCATTGATTTTACCCAGTTATTATTATTGCAAGATAGTTCTTGGAACTAATTGCTTATACCTACAGAAATTACGCTTATTTTCATTTGTGTAGTAATGGACTTCCACTGCTTCATCTGCATTATAATTTTATCTACAGCATTGCCACTATCAGAAAGATTCCCTCTGAAGTAAAGACAGAAACCTATTCCACTTGCCTCCCACACAGAGCCATTATGGCACATTTCCCCCTAACTGCTTTCATTGTTTACCAAAAACCCATTTTAGGGTCTACATTGTTCCCTGATTTAAATCAATCTGATTTCTTTTCTGTTTTGTCTCTTCCCTTAATCTCATCATAAACAGTCTGAGAGCAATGCCAGGAAGACAGATTTGGAGCAGTTATGACTAGAAAGCTCTTTACCAAATTAAATAATATCATATTTACAAGAATAGAGGTATTTTCCTCTTATTTGTGGAAGTAAAGTGTTAACCTAACCTGGTCAGTTTCAACACAGTGCTTATCTACATGCTTAACTGGAAACATGGTGTTGACCTTTGGCTAATCTGGAATGAAATATACTATATAATTAATAATGAAACCATGCTTGAGTCTGAAATCTTACAACTTTGGAACATTTTAATATACATACATCCTATATCATGCATGCTATGTGCTTTGCAAACATCTGCATATATCCTCCTATATACACATACACATATGTGTGTGTGTGTATATATATATATATTTAAATATAACATTAGAAAATGTGCACATTGATGTTTGACACCTGGTTTATCTTAAGCAATCTACATTTCTGTTTACTGAAATTGCTCACACCTTCACACTTCCTGGTTTTGGTTGTGACTAAAGAGTCCTAAAATCTCCCTTTTCAAATAATACACTGGCTTGCCTGACACCAAATATCTCTCATGCATCCTGGTTTGTGTTTCTGAGGGTGTGCTGGTCCTGTGTGACTTAGAAGTCACTGGGCTGGACCTGGAAATTCTTGACCTCTCTAATGTTGCATTAAGCTTTCTTGATCTTGCTGTATTATATATTTTTTCTTGTTAAAAAACCTTTTCTGAATATTCATTTATAATCGTCATTCAATTACATAAAGCTACATAACTAGCACAGGAATCAGTAAACATTTCCTTCTATTTTAACAATATATTCATGAATGTCTTTGGAGAAAACAGAGGAGGGGCACATATTACTGGGACATTTACTCATCCCAAGATTATTTGATTTTCCTGACCCTGCATCAATTGTTATATGTACTACACTCAAATATGTATATGTATATATATTTTTGAGGAGCCAGGTCAGGGATTGAACCCCGCACCTGTTATGTGGGAAGCCAGCTCTCAACCACTGAGAAACATTGGCTTCCCTGGGTTGGTTTTTTTTTTTTTTTTTGGAGGCACTGGAAACCAAACCCAGGACTTCCCATGTGGGAAGCAGACTTTCAATCTCTTGAACCCCATGCACTCCGTCATGTTTTTGTTTTGTTTTGTTTTGTTTTGTTTGGCTCAAGATTTTAAAAACATAGAGAAGTTTCTGTTTTCAAAAAATTTTCTTCTAATTGCAAAAACAGTTGCTTAATTTTCTTGTATTTAACCATGCTATTTAACTCTTAACAAAAATTTGGAAATAGACATTATTCATAGTCTATTCTCACTGACTACTAAAGTGAATTGACGTATTTTAAATTGTATTGTATGTGGCTTGTCATCATTCTATTTTTCCTACTGTCTATCCAAACTTTAGCCTAAGGAACTACTGGAGGGAAAAAATTGTTACAAACAAATTTGGTAATTTCATTCAGATAACTCTACCCATTGGAATATATATATATTTTAAGATTTTAATATAAGTTCCTAACTCATAAACTTAATGGAAGTATAAATGTAGAGCAAACACATTTCTTTTGGTTAAGAGTTATTAATTTGAATTTACTGAAGGAAAATCAAGGATTTAAACCTTCTGTTTATTCCATCAAACAGAAAGTTTTCTTATTTTTATACTAAAATATTTTATTGAAATTTTTAATTGATATAAATTTTATGTTATTATAAAATATTTTGTATTGAATATTTTATAATTTTCAAAGCATGTATACTTAGAAATTTTTTCTTTCAATTTTGAAAGATGAGATATGTTCTGTTTTAAACCATTGTTATCAATTACACATACCAATGATTTAGAAAAGTTAAATATATAATAGCAAAGTCTTAAAATGTTTAGGCTCAATACTAATTAATTAATCACTAACTTGCTTTGAATGTTCACATTATCTTTGTATATAATTTATAATTACATATACACATATAATTACTCATCTACTTTGAAAATAAATTTCACTAATGACTGAATATAGTTTGCTGTTTACTGTATATATTGTAATAACACTAAATTTTCTGCTTATACTTAGATGCTTTTTGTTCCTGTGTATTACATAGGAATTAATATATAGTCCTTCATGTCAGTTAGTTTTTCAAATCTGGCTCCCCATTTTGGAATCTGTAAGATCTTTCTGATTAAGATGGTATAAAATTTTATTGAGGATTCAGTATTCAGCCATAATTCTCCCATTGGCTTCACCTCCTTTACTAAGGATTCAAATGTTAATATCTTTCTGTTTCATTGTTATTTATACCCCTAAAATTTGTGTAATAGATGATCATGAATTCACTGTGATTACCACCTGGTTTAATCAACACAAAAACTTCAATGAATAGTAACAGTAATGAAAAACATTGTGATTTGCACTTAGTATCTGAATAATAATTTTCTAATATAGGTAAGGTTCATGATTTAACTTAATGAGACCATAATACACTCATGAGAGAACAAAATTTTATCAAATTAAAAAAAAAAAGCTTATGTGTATTGCAAGAAGAAAGCTCTGAATAATTAGTTAACTGAATTTACAAAGCAATTACTAAGAATTTTTTAAAA
>JAQZBX010061429.1:0-17105 GCA_029593785.1 Cabassous unicinctus
TACCATGATTCAAAACATACATCATACTTCTCATTTAAAACACTCCCTTCTACCACAGACACACTTTTCAAGGACAAAGTCCATGTCTTATTCTCACTAACACAGTAGCTAGTAATGACCCAGGTATGTAATAGATATTTAAAGAATGTTTGATGGGTCGATGGATGGATGGACGAATGGATGGAAGGATAAATGAATGAAAAAGGTGCAAATAAAATATACATGTATAAAACACTAATCAAAGTACAAAAATAGAGAGAAAGCAACTAATAGCATTTTTCATCATGGGTTTGATGATATTTTGAGGGACCCATTATAGAGGACAGAACTCCAAGCTACAAGTCAAAACACCTGGATTAAAATACCAAGTCTTTACTTACTAGCTTGATCTTGAAATAGTCCATTTCAGTGAGTCTCAATTATACCATCCATAAAAAGAGAATTACAAAAAATAAAAAATAATTTTAAAAAATCCTTGCCTGACCTACCTCACATAATTGTTATAAAGATCAAATTAAACAAAAACATATGAGAGGGACTTGCAGGAAGATGGTGTTGGAATAGGAAGCCAGGGCTCAACTCTCTAACAAAAAAAACAGAGGAAGGGCAAAAAGCTGCCTGCGGGACCAGCTTTGGGGCTCTGCAGACCAGGAGAGTGCTGTGCAACCCCCAGGAGGGCGAGTGACAGAGAGACAAAGAATCCAAAATGAAAACTGAGAGTTACCAACCCCCCACAGCCTATAAAGGCACCCATCCCCCACCCTCAAGGCAAACAGCCTAGATAAAACGCATGGCTCACTGAAGTCAACTGAGAGGGAACAGATGTCTTCCCCCCTGGGAAGAGGGAGTGTACAGCAGAGGGTGGAGAGTGGTTTCTTCTCAGAGAATTTGGCCAGCAGAATCTGCTTTGAATCTCAGCTCTGGCCAGACCAGAATCATGGGAAAGTGGAGGTTGAAAAGATTTACCTCCATGGAAAAATCAGTCAACAAGCACCATCTTCTGGCCAACCAGGAAACTGCAAGGAGAAAAATCACTTTTAGGTGTCTCTTGTCTGAAACTCCTGGAGGCGGATATGTGCCCCATCAGTGAGTCCCTGGCCCTATTTTGATAACTTAACCTGGGCAATTTTAAAGACTTAAAATAACTTGAACCAAAAATCAAGGAGAAGCCATGAAGCAAAGCCAATAGGCAAGAGAGGAACTGACCATAACAGTAAATCCACCAACATATTCAGATGTCCAGACATCAGCAAAAAATTACAAGCCATACTAAGAAACAGGAAAATATGGCCCAGCCAAAGGAACAAACCAAAAATCCTGGCAAGACAAAGGATTTAAGACAACTAATCAATGATAATCACAAATATCTTCTTAATCAATTCAAGGAGTTGAAGGAAAATATAACTAAAGAGATAAAGGATATTAAGAAGACACTGGATAAATATAAAGAACAATTTGAAAGGGTGCAAAGAAAAATAACAGAGCTTGTGGGAATAAAAGACACAATGGATGAGTTTAAAAATACATTAGATGCATATAAGTAGATCTGAATTGACAGAGGACAGAATAGTGAAATCTAGGACAGAACATCTGAACTTGAAAAGACAGGAGAACAAAAAGAGAAAAGAATGGAAAAAATGGAACAGGTTCTTAGGAAATTGAATGACAATGTGAAATGCACAAACATACATGTTATCAGTGTCCAAGAAGGGGAAGACAAAGGAAAAGAGGCAGAAAGAATATTTGAGGAAATAATGACTGAAAACTTCCCAATCTTTATAAAAGACATAAATATCAATATCCAAGGACAATGCACCCCAAACAAAATAAATGTGAACAGACCTATGCCGAGACACTTACAAATCAGAATGACAAACACCAGAGATAAAGAGAGGATTCTGAAAGCAGCACAAGAAAAGCATGTGTCATATACAAGAAAACTTCAATAAGACATAGTGTCGCTCTCTCATCAGAAAGCATGGAGGCAAGAAGAAAGTGGTATGATATATTTAAGGAACCGAAAGAGAAAAACTACCAGCCAAGTTATCTGGCAAAACTGTCCTTCAAAAACAAAAGGAAGGGGTGAGTTTAAAGTTTTACAAACAAAAGCTGACACAGTATGTTACCAAAAGACCCAGATTTACAAGAGATAGTAAATGGAATGCTACAGACTGAAAGGAAAAAGCAGGGCGAGAGACATGGAGAAGAGTATAGAAATGAAGATTATCAGTAAATGTAACTTAAACGGTAAAAAGACAGACAATAGTAAGATATAACAAAAGAAAGCCAAAGGATAAAATGGACGAAGTAAGTAACACCTTTACAGTAATAACAATGAACATTAATGGATTGAATTCCCCAATCAAAAGACACAAACTGACAGAATGGATTTTAAAAATATTAGCCATCTACATACTGTCTTCAAGAGACTTACCTCAGACATAAGGACACAATCAGGTTGAAAGTGAAAGGTTGGAAAAAGATATTCCATACACAGAGCAATAAAAAAAGGCTGGAGTAGTGATGGTAATATCAGACAAAAAAGATTTTAAATACAAAAGTGTTATAAGGGATAAAGAAAGTCATTATATATTAATAAAAGGGGCAAATCACCATGAAGAAATAACTATAATAAATATTTATGCATATAACCTGGGTGTTCCAAGAACACGAAGCATAAACGGACAAAACTGAAGGGAGAAATAGACATTTATAAAGTTGGAGATTTCAATACAGAATTCACAGCATTGGATAGACCATCTGGACAGGGGATAAATAAAGTAACAAAGATTTTCAATAATATGATAAATGAATCTGACCTAACAGACATTTATAGGGCATTACACCCCAAAACAGCAGAATACATTATTCCCAAGTGCTCATGGATCCCTGTCCAGATGAGACCATAGGTTGGGTCACAAGACAGGTCTCAATAAATGTAAAAAGACTGAAATTATATAAAACACTTTCTCTGATCATAACAGAATGAAGCTGGAAATCAATAATGGCCAGAAAAAGGGGAGATTTCACAAATATATAGAGATTAAACAATACACTCTTAAATAATCAGTGGGTCAAAGAAGAAATTGCAAGAGACATCAGTAAATATCTCAAGACGAATGAAAACAAGAACACAACACATCAAAACTTATGGGATACAACAAAGGCAGTGCTGAGAGGGAAATCTGTAGCCTTCAATGCTTACATTAAAGAAGAAGAAAGAGTTAAATTTGATGACCTAACTGCACACCTGGAGGAACTAGAAAAAGAACAGCAAACTAATCCCAAACCAAGCCAAAGGAAAGAAATAATAAGGATCAGAGCAGAAATAAATGAAATTGAGGGAAAAGAAACAGAGAGAATCAACAAAAACAAAAGTTGTTTCTTCAAGAAGATCAACAAAATTAACAAACCCTTAGCTAGACTGAAAACGGAAAAAAGAAAGAATATGTGAATAAATAAAATCAGATATGAGAGGGGGGGACATTACCAATGACCCCACAGAAATAAGAGAGGTCATAAGAGGATACGATGAACAACTGTATGCCAAAAAACTAGACCATGTAGACGAAATGGACAAATTCATAGAAACACACAAACAACCTACACTAACCCTAGAAGAAATAGGAAGATCTCAACAAAACTATCACAAGTAAAGAGATTGAAACAACCATCTTCCCAAAGATGAAAAGCCCAGGACCAGATGGCTTCAGAAGTTAATTCTACCAATCATTCAAAGATGATCAAATACCAATCTTTCTCAAGCTTGTCCGAAAAAATGAAAAGGAAGGAATACTACCAAGCTCATTCTATGACGCCAACATCACCACCCTAATACCAAAACAAGATAAAGATACTACAAGAAAAGAAAATTACAGACCAATTCCTCTAATAAATACAGATGCAAAAATCCTCAACAAAATACTTACAAACCGAATCCAAAAGCACATTAAAAGAATTATATACGACAATCAAGTGGGTTTTATCCCAGGTATACATGAGTGGTTCAACACAAGAAAATCAATTAATGTCATAATCCACATTAATAAATTGAAGAAAAGTCACATGATCCTCTCCATTGACCCAGAAAAGGCATTTGACAAAATATAGCATCCTTTCTTAATAAAAAAAAAAAAAAACACTCCAAAAGATAGGAATAGAAGGAAGCTTTCTCAACATGGTAAAGTGCATTTATAAAAAACCCACAGCTAGCATTGTATTCAATGGTAAAAGACTGAAAGCTTTCCAGCTGAGATGGGAAAAAGAAAACGATACCCACTATCACCACTATTATTCAATATTGTGCTAGAAGTTCTATTTAGAGCAATTAGGCAAGATAAAGGCATTCAAATAGAAAAGGAAGAAATAATACTTTCGCTATTTGCCAATGATATGATCCTATATGTAAAAAATCCCCAAAAATCCACAACTAAACTACTAGAACTAATAAACGTGTTTGGCAAAGTGGCAGGATACAAAATTAGTATTCAAAAATCAGTAGTGTTTCTATACACTACTGATGATTAATCTGAGGAAGTCAGAAAAAAATTACATTTATAAGAGTGACTAAAAGAATCAAATATTTAGGAATAAACTTAACCAATAACATAAAGGACCTATATTCAGAAAATTTCAAAACATTGTTAAAAGAAACCAAAGAAGACCTAAATAAATGAAAGAATGTTCATGGATTGGAAGACTAAATATAATTAAGATGTCAATTCCACCCAAACTGATTTACAGATTCAACGCAATCCCAATAAAAATCCCAAAGGCCTTTTTTACATAAATGGAAAAGCCAATTATCAAATTTATTTGGTAGGGTAAGGGGCCCTGAATAGCAAAAAATGCCTTAAAAAAGAACGAAGTTGGAGGACTCTTGCTTCCTGACTTTAAAGCATATTACTTAGCTACAGTGTTACAAAAAAAAAAAGCATGTTACTGGCATATAGACAGACATATTGACCAATGGAACCAAATCAAAGACAAAGAAACAGATCATCACATCTACGATCAACTGATTTTTGCAAAGGCAGTCAAATCCACATAGCTGGGCCAGAACAGTCTATTCTACAAATGGTGTTGGGAAAACTGGGTATCTATAGCCAAAAGAAATAAAGAGAACTCCTATCTCACACTTTACACAAAATTTAACTCAAAATGGATCAAAGACTTAAATACAAAAACTTCAACCATAAAATCTCTAGAACAAAATGTAGGGAAACATCTTCAAGATCTTGTTTTAGGATATAGTTTAAACCTTATACCCAAAGCACGAGCAATGAAAGAGAAAAATAGATAAACAGAACCTCAAAATTAAATATTTTGTTTTTCAAAAGACTGTGTTAAGAAAGTAAAAAGGCAGCCTACTAAATGGGAAAAAAAATATTTGGAAACCAAATATCCAACAAGGGTTTGATAGCCATGTAATATAAAGAAATCATACAACTCAATGATAAAAAGACAAGCAACCCAAGTAAAAAATGGGCAAAATACTTGAACAGACATTTCTCCAAAAATGAAATACAAATGGCCAAAAAGCAAATGGAAAAAATGTTCAACATCACTAGCTCTTAGGGAAATGCAGATTAAAACTACAATGAGATACCATTTCCCACCTTATAGAATGGCCATTATCAAATAAAAAAAACAAAAACAAAAACAGAATACTACAAGTGCTGGAGAGGATGTGAAGAAATAGGAAAACTCCCTCACTGATGGTGGAAATGTAGAATGGTGCAGCTTCTGTGGAAGACTGTTTGGCAATACCTCAAGAAGCTGAAAACAGAAATGCTGTATATGACCCAGCAATCCCGATACTAGGTATATATTCAGAAGAACTGAAAGCAAAGATGAGAAACTGACATTTGCACACAGATGTTCATAGCAGCATTATTCACAACTGCTAAAATATGGAACCAGCTCAAGTGTCCATCAAGTGATCAATGGCTAAACAAAACGTGGTATATACATATATTGGAATACTATTCAGCTGTAAGAAGAAAGGAAATCAGGATGCATATGACAACATGGATGAACCTTGAAGACATTATGCTGAGTGAAATAAGCCAAACACAAAAGGACAAATATTGTATAGTCTCAATAATAGAACTAAATACGATGGATAAACTCACGGAGGTATAGGTGAGTATAGTTACTAGGAAGTAGAAGGTGGGTTGAAAGTGGGAGCTGATGCTCAGTGTATGCAGTATTTTTAATAAGGTTAAATGTAAAAGTGTGGAAACGAATAGAGAATCGTAACACATTATCGTGAGTATAAGTAACACTGCTGATTTATAATTGTGATTATGGCTGAAAGCGGTAGTCTGTGGAAGTAAATGTCAGTTGAAAGGAACTGGAGAATAATATAGTGTATGTACAAAATAGTGATTTCAGGGGTAGATGAAGACTGGTTAATATTATAAATACAAGAATGTTCTTTTGAAAGTGTTAAGAATATGGTGATGCATGGGAAAATTACAACTAATGTAACTTATGGACAATAGTTAACAATAACATTGTAATATTTTTGCAGCAATGGCAAAGAAGATATATAAATTCTAAGAGACAACTATAGGGAGGTTTAAGGGGGTATGGGATTTTTCCTTTTGGAGTAATGAAAGCATTCTAAAATTGACTGAGGTGATGAAAGCACAACTCTGTGATAAATATGAAAGCCACTGAGCGTATACTTTGAATGTATTGTACAAAACATGGGGCTGTAAAACACAGGGAATTCAGTGGCAGAAGATGGACTGTGGTTAACAGACTAAATATGAGAGCACTCTTTCATGAACTGTAACAAGTATATCATAGTAATACAGGGCGTTAATAACAGAGTGGGTTGGGGGAGAAATGCACCAAATGTAAGCTATGGGCCATAGATGGGAGCCTTGTATGATGATATGCATGTTTGTTTGGCAAGTTCACAACTCTTAAGATACACTTACTGTTTATGTACGTATAATATGCTTCAATAAAATTTTCTTTAAAAAGACACATGAAAGCCCTTTGTAAACTGTGACATATCTTACAATGATTGGCCTTTACTAACATGACTGTTAACTTCGATCAGCAACAGGGATCAAAAATCAATTAACAGTGAGACCAATCATCCATGAGAATGCTGCACTCATTAAGTTTGACATGACCCATGAAAGACTGACAACAGCATTGAGCAAGACTAAGGAAAATATTTAAAAGGCATTCATTATGAGTCATATGAAAACTACATTTGGTTTGGACAAAGAAATAACTAACCTCCCACAAGCTCTCCTCAAACATTTCATACAAACGGAACCTGGTGCTTTAAATCCCACTGGTTTCTGATATCCTATACCAAGGAATCTCAATTCAATAAGTTCTTTAATCTTTAGGTTGAAAAATTATCCAAGTCTGTATGTATTTTAACACCAAACTGGATTTTTTTAGAACCTCTCTGTGTTATGGTAGCATTACAACTCTACTGTTTTAAGTTCCTTAATCATGAAATTTGGGTTCCTTCCTTCCTCCTAGAGCAAATATCCAGTTATATAATCATAGTCTTTTCTAGCATTTTCTAGACATCAAAAGCTGTGAAGTCTGTATTATAAGCAATGACAAAATCTCGTATGA
Source organism: Cabassous unicinctus (assembly GCA_029593785.1). Taxonomy (NCBI): domain Eukaryota; kingdom Metazoa; phylum Chordata; class Mammalia; order Cingulata; family Chlamyphoridae; genus Cabassous; species Cabassous unicinctus. The sequence goes on from JAQZBX010061429.1 coordinate 7,615, forward strand.
AAGATGACAAAAGGGGCTAAAAATCAATTTGCTGCCTGGGAATCTCTAGCTGATTACTGATGAGGGAAAATAAAAACCTAGAAAATGTCCCCAGGGTTCACATTAAGGATGCTTTTCCAAAAGATGATTTAGTCAAATAGTGACTGAAATACAATACAAAGCAGTGTTTCTCTTTGAAAGTGACGTATTTTTCCAAATTATGTATCACCTTTATATTACTTCTAATGAGATTCTGCTAAAACACTTGGGCATTATGATTTATTGCTGAGGTAGCAACATTGTGAAAACCTCTGAATCCTTTGCTCAGCCTCTGCACATTGTCCGTGACAGTACAACTTTCCATCCTAAAGACCCACCTAAGAGATCCTGGACTATTTCTATTGTCTATCTTTTCTTTTGGTTTAACCAGGAAAAGATTTCCCTCTCCAAACAACCCCTTTCCTCTCTCTCTCCTCATTGCCATGCGGTCCTATGCACCCTCCCCTGGTAGTTAAATACCTGTGGAGTGGTGTTTGTTCCACGAAATGGCTCGCTTTTGTGTGTTCCTCCCATGGTGCCCCACACTTCTGATGGAGCCACAATGACCAGCAAAGGGCAGCTATTCAGCTGTCATCTGAGCCTTTTTCCTCATCAGCTCTGCAAAGAGGAAATCTCTCCTGGCAGTTGAACATAAACGAAGCTTCCAAGCCGCTGATGGCTTGCAGATCATGACACTGAATGTGCTCATTTTTTAATGTTTCCTTCATCCTGTAGTTACCTTCACTACCTCTCTTATTCAAGATTACCCCTGACAGGAATCCTTCTGATGAAAAGGAAAAGGGAGCACCCGGCAGGAGTAGGAGAGTGGGCACCGGAACTCTGAAAGTCCGTGTAATTTAAAACTTGAGAGCAAAATGAAATGGCAACCAGAGTGCAGCTGTAGATAGAGACAAATTTTAAAGAAACAATAATTTTTTCAAAGCACTCAAATACTTACTCTTCAGGAGCCATTTAATAATATTGAGGGTTTTTTCCTTTCTCTGCTTCTCAAGCAATCTCATAGAAACGGTAAGAAAGAAAAACAGTTAAGAGCGAGCTAGCAATCATTGAAAGATCTTACTTGCAAATTAAAATGAAAAAGTAAATCCAAGCAATGTTGGACTAGTGCCAGTCTTAGACAAAGTAAAATTTCAAAACATATCTTTAAATAATACCAATAATCGCCTGCAAAATAATATGCAAGACCACAAGAAATCGGGTTATATCTAGGACAGAAATTTCTACTCATCTTCCATTTTAAAACTGACAACCATATGTTCTAAAGTCTCCTTTGTTTAGCTAAATTTATAAATTAAGTTAGTGACCAGCAAATCATGTAATTAAACAGATGAACTCAAACCATTCAAAAACAAACATTATTTAAAAAATAAAATTCACGATATAAAATCTTATTTCTGAGAAAAAAAAAATCTAATATGACAGCAAAAGCCACAAACAACCAGGCCAAATATTACAGACGAAGAAAGAGGTTTAAATTAGATTCAAAATGAGTAAGAAATTATCCATGTCACTAGTGGGTTAAAATGTTTCCTAAATAGCACTGCTGCCCAAAAAGTTGAAGAACGAACCTGCTTAAAAGAATAGCAATGAAAAATCCTAGATAATGTGATAATGTTACTGGTAAAGATGGGGGTCTAGTTGAGTGATAAAAGCAAGGAGAAGAAGGAAAACAGATTGAAACACTTGGGCATAAAGCAACTTCAGATAAAATCTGTGTGTACAATTCAACTAAATGTTCAACAATTGTCGAGTGACAAACCTATTTTAGATTCTGTGAAGTGACAGAACAGAGATTTTTCACTTTAAAATTAGGCTATAAATCTTCCCTAATCAGCACTGCCCTTACACAATATTATCTTTCTTGCATTTTTCCTCCCAATTTGACACGCAGTTTAAAAGTCCTCAATCAACATCAAACCTGAGCCTAAATTTGCAGAAGCCTTGCTTCTGACAGTTCTGTTTATCAACTTTAATAGAAATGAACTTTTCCCTGCCTGCTCTAACCCTGCATCCTTACTATTCCTGGGTCCTGACAAAGATGGAAATATACTGATTGTTATTTCTATATTAATAGGTACCTGTTTGCCTTTAGAAGCACGTGTAGAAATTCTCATGCAGTTGCTTTATGTGTGGGAAACTACGCCCTGCCAAAGCTCCAGAGGTCATGGGGAGGGCTCAAACAGAACCAAAGGGACTTTTAAAGGGCCTGGTCCTAATACACATATCAACTTATCTTTAACAAGCACTGACAAAACAATGAATGACTAAATGATTTTTAAAATAAAACAATAAATCCCTTGGTTTTTATGAGACAGACTTTAACAGCTTTGTTATAAAGGAAGACTCTACTTGGACTAGTGGGATATGACTGGAAGCAAATAAGCACTAAATGTGGAAGGATGACTTTTTTCTCTAAATTTCTACATAACCACCTTGTGCGTGAATGCACACGGATAGTAAAATTTAAGCAGAAGGGAGTGGCGATCTCATTTGGGCAGCCCAGTAGTTGCCACCGTCCTGGTGAGGGCACCTTGATGTTCCTCATTTCAGGGAACTGCTCCTCCCAGAGACTGGGTTCATGTGATTTGGATAGAGCTGATTATATGGCTGCCAACCATGGTACTAGGAGTACCCATTACCTTCCAGCTTCCTAGTGCCAGGACCCAAGACGGTGCAACAGGACTCAACCCTGGCAAGGGAAGTATGGGGAAGGAGAAGCTCTCTGTTTCTGCCAGTCTCAAAGCTGGCAGAATGTAAGTGGGGAGCTGCTGGTAACCATCTTACCACCTCATAAGGTAAACCTGCCTGCACATGAAGATAATGCTGAAGAAAGCATGGCCAAGAAACGAAGGCAGACCAGTTGTTTGAAACCCTGGAAACAGCCATGCTTGAATTTATTCTACCCCGGGTTTTCCCAATTACATGAGGCTACAATACAACCATCCTTTATTCTGGCTTAAACCACTCTGAGATGGATTTTTGCACATATATCCAAAAGCGTTCCAACATACCAAAATGTTCACCTCATCAGTAACTCAAATGACTCAATATAGCATCAACAAGATTAGAACTTACAATTCATTAGAACTTTAGATCTCCAAATTCACAGAATCTCAAACCCAAAACCTTTTCTGTTGAAAGGAGATAATCTTCTAAAGGAAATTTCATTGAGGACCTTGTGCTGAAAGGATTTTCATGAGGTTGTCACTCATCTGCAAGAATTCATGCTATGTAACTTTTTGGATCTCTTACTTCACAGTAACATCTAGAAGATGTATATGCTGAGGATATATATATGATTATTAAATTCTTTACAGTTGTTATAAATTCCAATGGTCAAAGGTATCCACTTCATCTATTTGACTTGATTTGAAGTTCATTAGAATTTTTTCAAATCATCTTTCTGCTTTCCTTTATCCTAAATAGTTATCCCAGAATCATCCTGGTCTAGGAGTTAGAAGTCTCTAGTCCTAGCTTTGCAACTAATTTAGGTATATGACAAGGCACTTATGTCTCTAAGTTTACTCTTTTTTTTTTTTTAAGATTCATTTTATTTATTTATCCCTCCCCACCCTGCCACTTGTGCTCACTGTCTGCTCTCTGTGTCCATTCGCTGCGTGTTCTTCTGTGTCTGCTTATCTTCTCTTCTCATCTTCTCTTTAGGAGGCACCGGGAACCAATCCTGGGACCTTCTGACATGGGAGAGAGGCACTCAATCACTTGAGCCACCTCAGCTCCCTGGTTTGCCGTGTCTCTCACTGTCTCTCCTCTGAGTCTCTTTCTTGTTGCGTCATCTTGTTGCATCAGCTCTCCACGCGGGCCAGCTCTCCATGAGGGCCAGCTCACTTTCACCAGGAGGCCCCGGGAACCGAACCTGGGACCTTCCATATGGTAGATGGGAGCCCAATCACTTGAGCCACATCCACTTCCCTAAGTTTACTCTTTTGGATAATGAGGAGGCTATACAAGACAATTTCCTAAGTCTCTTCTAGTTCTTAAAATTCTGAGGATTCTTTAAATATGATTTTATTGCCCTCCAAAGTGGCAAAAAAAAGCTGATAAAATAATGCTTAGGCATAATGAAACAAAACTCTGGACTTAAGAGATGATAGAAAAATGTGGCTTTCAACATATAAAAGGCACAACCAAATCATCAATCACCAGTATATTGTGAGTCTATCCTGTTAAGTACTGCTGGAAAAATAAAAATTCTTTCATTTACCACAAGCTTTCTATTAATAGTAGTTTCCTTTCCTTTGTTTCTCTGAAGAGCTGAAATCCTTAAAATAGTCAAGAAGAAAAGTATGCCCTTCTATCTACGACCTATTTTTAATAATTTATTGATTGCTACCATGTGCTGATTAAAAAGACTATCCTGTGGTTCATGAGGAGATACAAATACAGTGGCCAACTGTACTTCAGGTGAAGTACTTAGTCTGACCACAGAGTAATTCAAAATACAAACTGCAGTCCATCAGCTTCCAAAATTAGCTATAGGGATAGATCATATTTCATTCATTCTAAGATACACTGCTTCACATTTTAACACATTTGAATTAATGATGCACTATACATGGATTACATACAGTTAGCAAAGCCCACAGTCCGGCACAGTATAACTGTTTTAGAGAAGACAGAACCTAGTTCAAATGACGTCCTTCAACAGACTAACAATAAATGTGTGACTTTCCTCTTCCTTACTGGTTATGCTTAGCAGCACAGCCTTCTAATTAACCAGATTGGCCTGCTTCCCAAAATGCCGGGCGCCTTTAAGCTAACAATTAAGACTTGGTATATACTGTGGCACTCATTTCATCCCATTTCCATTTGATCCAAAGTGAGAATATCTGTGTCTGTTCTTTGAAAAGTATAAAATGCTGTATCATCTTTAGGTGGTGATATTAAAAGTAGTATTACCATTTCCATTTGTTCACTTATCTGCAAGACAGAATCTTTTTTCTACACTGAAGAACTGACTTACAGAAAATTGATATAGGTAATTTAAGGAAAGAAAGTACCTTCAACATGAAATGTCAGAGTTGAAAGGAAACTTAGGATGGTATTAGTCCAAATTCCCAATCCCTGAGAGCATCCCCTATATGGCATCCCTAACTCGTATTTTGGATTTGGGCGTTTAGGGTAGCAGAATAAAATACTTACTACATTTTATTTTAAATATCTACCATAGGAATAGCTACCTGAGGAATATTTCATCACAGTTTTACAGCCAAAGAGAAAACTTATAGACCATCCAATACAACTCTCTCGTTTTACTATCAGCAAACTAAAACCAGAGAGGTTTAGTAAAATACTCCAGGCCACCAAGCTAGTTAGTATCAGAGCCATGATAAGCATGTCAGTTTCAAACTCCTCATCCCGATTTTTCCACTGTAGCATGAAAGTTTCCGTAAAGTGCTTTCTAAGAAAAGGTGTTTGGGGCATATAACCCAGGGTCACAGTAAGGGTTATATTTGGATTCACTGTGTTGAGGAATTATGAGGCTCACCACGTAAGAGCAGAAAGGATATATTACCACAAGCATATGGTACAACTCCCTAGATGTTTAAATATTGTTCCTTAACTACTGGTGTCATGTTTATTCCGCAGGAGTAAAGGACGCACACCATGGCCAATGAATCCCCACCTCCCTGGGACTTGCAAGCTGCAAGGACGCGCAGCCTAAGCCATCCACACTGAATCTTCCTCGCCGAGAGGCGGTGTAGAAATGCCATCGTGCACTTACTAACGACAAGGCGGCAGCGCTGACAAGGGGACTCAGAGGGGATTCAGAAACGCGTCCTGCCTTCAAAGGCTTTTCAGACTGCAGGAGGAAACAGGCCAACAGAAAGAGTACAAAGTCGGTTAAAGCTCTGACTAAAAGCACCAGGCCTGGGCGCGTGGAGGGCAGAGCTCTGGGGCAGAGGCGTCGCCAGGCAGCATCGAGGCGAAGCCCTGGCTGCCCGAGCGCAAGGCAGGTGCCCAGGGGCAGCGCTTCACAGGAGCAGCGTTTCCGTTTCCGGCGGACGCGCGGGCGCTGAGGGCCGCGGTGAGGGCTGGGAAGCAGAGCGCGCAGGTGGGAGGAGGAAGGAAGCACAGGGGGCGGTTCTAGGAGAAAAGCCTCCTCAAGCGGACTGAGAACAAACCGTGGAGTTTCCTCAGACCACTTTCCAAACCGGCTGGAAAATCTATATGCTAAGGCCCCATTTGCCACAGATGGAAGAGAAAATCTGCCAAAGATACAATGAGAAGAACTATAGAGTGTTGAAAACCTGGGCAAGAGATGAACTCACGATCCCTAATAATTCCAGGTCTCCTGACAAAAGAGGGATACTCACTCCCCTTCACAGCGGTGACCTCACACCAGCAGAACGGTTGGGATTCAAATACTCTACTCATATCAGGGAATCAAACACCAAGTGAAAATAACAGACCATGATAAAAGATACTATGAAACCATATGGCTATCTTTCTGCTTAAGCACTACTGACAGTCTTAATGAGCAAGCCAAATGATCTTTCCTAATGATCAAATCCTAAGAGAGAAAGGGAAAGATAAACTTTTATCCAAGCTCCCTCCCTTCCTCCCTGCTGGGAATATTTAAATCATAATTATTCCTCAGAATCCCCGCAATATTGCAGGGTGAAATGTTGATGAAAAAGTGAGACGCTTTCTCGGTATACTACATAGTGCAGCAACTATTAAGAAAGAAAAATGAGAACTTAAGAGCCTTGTTCAAAAGTGCTGCTAAATGATCGACTGCCGAGCACTCATAATTGCAGAGATGCAAAAGAAAGGACATTTTTTCAAAGGAATAACAAAAATAAATACATGTTTCCACGTATATGCAAAAGTTCACTCTATCTTCTGTACTATACATTTTTATTAAATTTATAATATAAAAATACTATAATTGTATGAGAAAATCTGCTACTTCTCACCCTGAACATGTTAAGTGTCTGCCTGAAGAAGGAGGCAAGAGCAGATCCTGATTGGGAAATCTGTATGATGTCGATGTTGACGTGGGTAAAGGATGGTTCACCTGGATGCCCGCAAACCATCCTGGTTGGTTTAGTGTCTGTTGGGGCCGAATCACACAAGTCTTAACCTGTGTTCCTGTGAACTCATTTGTAAACAGGGCCTTTGAAGATGATATTGCTAAGTAAGGAATGGACTCAGAGCTCTGTGAACTGGATCTGCAAAGATCCTATTTAGAGGTGGACAAATAGAATCAGCGTTCATAGGGCTGATTATGAGGAGAAGAGTCATGGCCGACTGAGCAGGAGAAGCAGAATCCAAGAGAGGCCACGTGACAGAGCCACTGCAACAGAGTACTGCTGCACACCAGCATGGGAAGCTACTGAATCCGGGAGAAAGCATGGCTTGTCAAGATCTTGATTTTGAAGTTCTGGCCTCCAAAACCATAAGATGAGAAATTCCTGGTGTTAAACCCACCCACTGGGTGGTGTTTATCATAGCCGACCTGGAAAATTAAGACAGTGTCCTTTACTGATGTTTTCCACAAATAAGCAACTCACAAATGCTGGTAAATAATTGCTAGAGAATATTTCATTATTCGATTCAAAATAAAGTTAAGCCATTAACTGCAAAGGTCAAGTGTGAAGTTATTATAGGGCTAAAGTGAATCTCAGTCTAATACTGACTTGGACATACTGGGTAGCTCCAGGTCAAAGGAAGAGAAGCTCACAACAGCCCGGCTGGCTTAGTGTCACACAGTCCCCTTCATGACTTGTCACAGTGGAGAAGGAGGACAAGGCCATCACACAGCACATCATAGTAAGTGATCAAGGATACTGATGGAGCCTCCAACCACTCCCACCCGCTTTCAGAAAAGGGCCACACCAAGAATATCTTACTTTTCAGATCTCCCCTAGATAATATTTCAAAGCACCCATTCCATTTCTAAGGGCTTCTACCACCAAGAAAGCTTATCTTAAATTACTTAAACATTATTTTTTCTCTTATTTTCTGCCCAAAAGATAAAAAGTCTGTTGCCTGCTCTCTTCAGTAGTTCCTCTTACTTATTTTTCATACGGAAATGGGCCTCAGAGTTGAGAGTTGATTTGGGTCCAAGTATCCTCTCCACCATCTGTCCAACCTTAGATAAATCATTGAATTTTCCTGAACCTAAAGTTCCTCATCTACGAAATAAAGTATCAAAAGAAATTTAAAGATTTCTAAGGGTTTTACTAAGTAAATGCTCATCCTGTAGCTATAGGGTGGATACTGTTCCTTGGCCTCTCTTTAAACACATGCCTATGCTCATCTGCATTTTTCCTAAATCCCTAATCCTTTTGTGGCACTTCCCAAGGGAAAAAAAAATGATAAAGTTCCAAGTAAAAGTCCAAAATAAGAAAACATCAATGCTACTTACTCATCTAGTATCTCACAATAACTGCTACTTGCAAAAGGGAGATGTTCTAACACAGCAATTAACAAGTGAGTGTAACATGGCAGGTACAACCTTCCTTTTTGTTTCAGGGATAGTGAATGACAGCCACTGGTTCCTCATTAATAATAAAGGTCTCCCATTTTTAAATGAGTTTTAGGTGTTTTTTAATGACTGGGATTTTAAAAAATGGGTGGACAATAGGACATTGTGGGGAATCATATTCCCTCAGAATACATGCTAGGACAACTAGAGCTGCAAGAAAATTCTTAGTCACACAATTCAGAACAATACTGAGATAAGGTAAGTATGCGGTAAACACGAAGACTTATTTCAAATGCCCACCTCAAACATACAGACACACAAACTAAAGCTTAGCAATTGTTCTTTTGAATGATGGCACATCTGTCCCTTACCCATTCCCCTAAAAACTCTCTGACCACCATGGGTCCTAGCGTTAATGATGATGGAAAAGTGTCTCAACAGATGGTAAAGAGCAGGCATCTATACTCTTTTAGACCTACTTACTTACGTGTTATGAGTATTCATATATTTATCTCCATATTTCCTTGTAATGCCAATCAATGCTGCAACTGCAAATAACCAAACCGAAACTTTTCCAACGGTCTGAAGATCCAGGCAGTAGTTCATTCCACCATCCCCTCTTGCTAGCTAGGAGGAGAAGGAACTGTGCCACAAATTCAAAATAACTCATGATAGTATCCAGGAGCCAGTCTGAGAGTCAGCTGTAAGTTTTCAGTAACCGTAAAACTAACCAAGATAAATCATCGGATTGCAAAGGCCAAGATCAGAGGTTATATGGATCCCCATGTGATCTCATCAACTGACCACCAACTCCTGATTCCACTTTCTGGGCTGCCCGCTGGAGGCTGGTGGCAGATGAACAATAACTGAGCAGCAGTGGCCAGGAGAAGGAGACTCAGGGAGGCCCCGGAGGCCTACTGGGCAGCAGGAGTGGGGACCTCCCCACACCGAGAAGCGTCTTAGCCTAAAGGTCGAACAGCACCTCTTGTTTAAAAGCCAA
>JAQZBX010061430.1:0-17104 GCA_029593785.1 Cabassous unicinctus
CATAAATAAATAAATAAATCTTTAAAAAAAAAAAAAGAAAGAAAGAAACTCTCTTTGCTGTCCCTTAAAAAGTAGTTATAAAAAATAGCATATAATATAAATGACTAGTTGATAAATATCACTCAATTATAACCCCCAAGCTATTTAGACTTCTCAGGGTACTTGTAAATGAATAGTTTATAGTCATTTCCTCTGTTGGGTCTAGAGACTTAGTTAAAATTGAGTTAAGGCTCTTTTTACTTATGTCTGTCACCTGATTCAACCAAAACAACCTCTTATAGCTAAAAAGGAAGAGAAAGGATTGGGCACCTGCTGTCTACCATACCTCTAAAAGGAACTGGTAAACATAGGGAGTGTACTGGAAAAAGTGATCCATGATTATTTTTCTCTCTATTAGTTAAATTATATTTTAAGATGAGAAACAACAAGACAAATATGGTAGAATAAAAAATGTATTGGAGTTTTCTTTTTTGGTTTGTAGTTAATAATCTTTCAGACTTATTAGCAAATATCATATGCAATGTTTTTCTAATTCCTTTAACTTAATCCATACTGTTGGCTCTCCTACCCTCACCTGCTACCCTCACTATTATTAACAGGAAGTGTAGTCTTTTGGGAGTCAGGACTCCAGTCTTCTCTGCTGACTCAGTCTGTGAGCACAGGTAAGTCTAAGAAGCTCTCTGTGTCATAGTATGCCCATTGTAATATCTGTATGGTAGCTTTCAGTCCATGTGTCTTTCTCTGGCTGCCTTTCCTCATTACATCATGTGTTCTTATAGCTCATCATCACTTTTGCCTTGTGCTATTCATTAGGCAGCAAAAACAGAAAGAAAGGAAGATAACTTCCATCTCAGTTAACGAATGGAATTTTCCATAGATACCAATTAGTAAAGATGCTGTTTAATATGTTTTTCATGGATGTATTATTAAACATACATGCCAGCTCTCTCTAATGGTTTGACCCCCCTCCCCCATATTTAAAAGGAAAGAGAAATATTGAATCAATTTTATTCTCAAAAATAACATATTGAATTTAGAATATGCAACATGATCCTAGTCATGGTTTTCAAGGGTTGGCAGGTATGGTTCAACATATTTATTTATAGTAATATCAGATTATCAGTTAAATGACAATATTTCAGCTTTTGTTTAAAGGCCCAAATTATTCATACTATTTTCTGGTCATTTCTGTCATTGCTTTCATTAAGAAAATGCTAATAGCTGGGTGTCTGTTTCTACCAACTTAAATTTTTGACGTAAGTTCTGTAATATCTTAATAAAGATATAACAAGAAAAGCAAAAATTTGAAAAGTTATTTACCTTTGGTTTTTGTAGTTTCATTTTAAAAACTGACAACTACACTCTCTGCTGACTTGAGATCCATAGCTACAAAATAGAAGACCCAATTTGACAGATGCCTAAGTCCCAACATAGCAGTTAAGAAGTATATCGGTTGAACTGCTTGATCAAGCCATCATTTATTACATAAAAGAAAAGTCTGCTCCTTTGGAATTCTCAGCTCTCCCAAAGTATTAAAAAAATCAGTATTTTAAGGGTGGAAGTAGGATACTTTTTTTTTTTTTTTGATTGTTAGCAAACATTTATTGAATGATCATGATGTGTCTTACTCTAAAATAACTCCTAGATTTTAAGCTTCTAATGCAATGTTGGCAGGTCAAAATGTAGTATAGTCTCATAAATATCCATATGTTGGGCACGTAGGTCTTTAAAAGTAATTCTATATACAGAAAATTAATTTGGAGATGATTCTTGTAGATAACAGAGCAGAAGAGCCTAATTCTAAAGAAAGGGGGCTCCAGAGACAGGCCTGGATCCTGCTCCATCACACTAGATGTGTGATATCATGCCACTCAAAGTCCATGCCTCTAATATATAAACAGGAATAATGTTAGATGTACCTCATGGATTGTTGGGAGAATTAAAGGAAATAAAACATTTAATATGATTAGCACATTCATGGTACATCATAAGTACTCACTACATGTTATAGGTACCTAGCATGGAATGCCTGATTAAAAATTCCGTGAAAGTGGCAGCATGCACTGTGGTTAATACACCATCTCTAGAGCCACCTGTCTGAACCTGGATCCTGGTCACACCACTATTAGCTATGTAAACTTGAGCAAATTAGTTTTTCCCCTTTGCCTCAGTTTCCTCATTTGCAAAATGAGGAACATACTAGTGTCTTCCTTGTAGAGGCACTGTGAGGAATAAGTCAGTTAATATAAGTAAATATTTAGAACAATGCAGGCAAGTGGTTAGCACTATAACTATTTGCTTTTAGTACACATATTTTGAGTATGAAAAATATGCATATTCAACTAAGTGAATAAAGTTTTTCAAGGTTTCCACCCTGGTGTTTTGTAACTTAGTGTTTCTTTCAGTAGTCCCAGCAATTTTTACATCTATTTTCCACAAGTATTTCTTGTTAAAGAAGTCAAAATGACAGTTTCTTAAATGTCTCGCCATGTACCTCTATAACATTTGAAGAGCAACTTATCTGATGAGAGCGGAAAGGGCAAAGGCAGTAGGCACTGATTTCCCATGAAGTTTGTCTCTCTTGTTGGTACTGCCAGTTCCCACAATCCTAACATTCCCTGGGCATCAGTCAGTGTCTACAAGGAATGATTTTCAAATATTAAAGCATGTGAAAAGACAAACAGGCCAAAACTCATAGCTCTCTAGGGACTATGACCTCCAAAACAGACTCCATTCTGACATTTTCACAGGCTACTTGAAGGAATTCCAGCAGGGTCATTCCATTTGGTAAACTCCTAAACAAACCCTCTGTCACCACAGACTGATTTATAGAATTTTCTTCTTACGTACTTGTTCTGAAGAGATTAAGATAGTAGATACGGTTGCTGAGACTCTTTTAAGGCATTTAATGTATATGATAAATACTATGCAGAAGACTTTGGGTATTTTGAAGTAATAAAACTATTATGTTTAAAGAGATTTCTTGCCCTGAGTTGTCTTTTTAATTCTTTTTTTTTTAATTGTGTGAAAGCTACATCATAATCATATTTCTAAATTTAAAATGTTTCATTATTAACTTAATTATTTAACAAAGACATTGATTAATTTCAGAAGGGATCTTTTAAAAAACAAATATGTGTGTGTATTTTAAAACATATATATGTAGATGTCTCTATGTACATATGGTTACTTATTTCATGATGACCTTTGGAATATGTGAAAAAAGAAATAGTTCTAGTGTTTTAGAATATTCTGTGAAATTTGGTGTGATGGCATGTTTAAATGTTGCTTTAGTGTTACTAGAGTGGGTAGATCTGTAAGGGATTTTCATCTGAATCCCTTTAAAATATGTTGTATGTTATTAAGCACTTCTTTTTAAAAAAACAACAACAATATAATGCTAAAAATAAATGAGAAGGTCAGAACCCAAGATATTTGGAGCCTGGACAACTTAAGGAAATGGGTAGTTAGGATTTATTTGGTTTATAGTTAACCTTAAATCCTAACAGCCCTCATGATTGTTCCAATCTGAAATCTGTGAGTAGCAGATATGAAATTTCCAGGCGTGAACAGCATTCCATATTTGAAGGGTCATGTTTGTTGGGAGAATTTTGTATGTTTTGTTTCCTTCTTTGTGTGATGCTTTTTAACAATTCTTTGGATGAATCCACAGAATTTTGACTATGAAATTTATAAGTCTTAAACAATCAGAAATTTCTTATGATTTCATAGTTGAAGCTGTTGTTAGAATATGTTTTAAACAAATTTAAAAACTAGGATGGGCAAATAAATAGAAATGTGCTCTCAACCAAGCCTCTTAAAATTAATAGTAAAAATAAAACTTACTTTTTCATTTTTCTAATAACCTGTCAGAAGCCCAGCATATTTTAGAAGTGTCCTAAGAAGAATAAAATAAAAATGAAAGTGAAATAATAAATTGCTTAGTAATTGGTCAAAAATAGTTACTGAATGTAGTAAAGAATTGTGTGACTCTTGAGTGATATTGAAAATATGTATAAATATATATGGTAAAAAAGATATATAAAATATGTTCCCATTTTTCTCAAGCCAAGAGTGATAGAGATATTTAAGGAGACATGCTGTTAATATGAAAAAAAAAAAAAAGCTTTTCTAATGTATTTGTCTAATACAGATTTTTCTGTGTGTGTGTGTGTATACACACACACATATATATTTCCATGAGTCTCTTCATTTTTAAAAAATTTTTTTCTTTATTAGAGAAGTTGTGGGTTTACAGAACAATCATGATAAAATACAGAATTCCCATATATCACCCTATCAACAACATCTTGCATTGGTGTGGAGCATTTCTTACAATTGATAACACTTTTTAAATAATTGTACTATTAATTTAAGTTCATGGTTTAACTTAGGGTTCACTGTATAGTATATTTTTAAAATTTTTATTCTGTTACCATGTATACAATCTAACATTTCCGCCTTTAATCATATTCAGGTATATATTTCAGTGATGTTAATTGCATTCACAGTGTTGTGCCACCATCACCATTGTTCATTACCAAAACATTTCCATCATTCCAAATAGGAATCCTGTATGTTTTAAGCCTTAACTTCTCATTCCCTTTCCCTTCCCTGTCCTCTGGTAACTCATATTCTAGATTCTGACTATGAGTTTGCTTATTCTGATTGTTCAAATCAGTGAGATCATACAATATTTTCTTCATTTTTTAAAAAAAATGAAATTCAGTTAAACAATTTGCTGATGAACTAACGAAAACTCTTGTTGCATAATTGTTTGGTTATTTGTGCGTAGAAGTAGAGTCGCTGCCTGATTGGTTGCCAAAAGTTTTCTGACCACTTAAGAGAAACAAAATACTTACATTTTCAAGTTGAAGATTTTATTTGGACACCCAGATATTATAATTTGGAAGATTTTACAGGTAAAGAAATGTAAACTTTTATCAATCAGATGAAGTTAGGACCAAAAATATTCAAATTTAAGGAAATGCAAGAACTCACCCTTAAACTATATATATCAGGGTCCAGTGGGTTTTAGCTTTGATTTTTGTTTTCTTTGGATATTACACTGAAACTATTTAAGTTATACTCTCTCATGAAAATGTATACGTTTCTTAAATGACCATGAATGTCTCATATACCTTTGGCAAGATGTATATTCTGCTTTTTTTGGGTGGAGTGTTCTCTAAGTGTAAACTAGGTCCAATTGGTTGATGAGGTTGCTTCTTTATCTTTACTGATTTTCTTTTTACTTATTCTGTTGATTACTCAGAGAGGAATATTGAAAACTCCAACTACCATTATGGATAGATTTATTTATTTCTCCTTTCAATTCTGTTTGTGCTTCATGTATTTTGGTATTTTATGGCTGCATTATGTCTGCTTGATAAAGTGATCCTTCTAGATTATGAAATATCCTTCCATCCCTGATAATGATGCTTTTTCTAAAGTCTCCTTTATTTGATATTCACATAGTCCCTCTAGTTTTCTTACATTTAGCATCATTTATCTTTTCCCATGTTTTTATCTTTAATCCATCTGTATCTTTAAAGTGGATCTCTTATAGACAGCATAGGGCTCGATCTTGCTTTTTTATAACTAGCCTGACAATCTATCTTTTAATTGGAATGTTTAGATCATTTACATTAAGGCAATTGTTGGCATGGCTCATGTATTAGTTTGCTATGTAGCAAATTACTTCAAAGTTTAGCCACTTACCACAACACACATTTTATTACCTTACTATTTCTGTGGGTTAAGAATTCAGGCCTGGCTTAGGACTCTCATGAGCCTGCAGGTATCAAGGTGTCAGCCAGGGCTGAAGTTTCATCTGAAGGCTCATATGGGGAAGGATCCATTCCAAGCTTACTTATGTGGTTCTTGGCAGGATTCAGTTCCTTGAAGGCTGTTGGACTGAGGTCCTCATTTCCTCACTGGCTCTTAGCCAGTGCCTACCCTCAGTTTCTTGCCACTTACTTCATCAAAGCCAGTGAGAGAAGAGAGTCTGCTAGCAAGAGAAAAGCCATAATCTTTTGCAACCTAATCATAGAAGTGACATTCCTTCCACATGTTCTTTTGGTTAGAAGCAAGTTACTTAGGGAGAAAGGATTATACAAGGCCATAAATACCAGAAGGCAGGGATCATTGGGACCATCTCAGAAGCTGCACCATTCAATTTATATCTCCTATCTTGCTATTGCCTTTTGTCCCATCTGTTCTCTGTTCCTTTATTCCTATTTTCTCGTCTTTTTAAAAATTTAGTATTTCATTTAATTTTTATTTTCACTAGTGGCTTATTAGCTATACCTCTTTTTTATTGTTGTTAAGTGTTCATTGATCTTTTCTAAGCAGGTCTAATATGTTCCTAATCCCACCCAATAAAATATTTGTCTAAGGGTAGGATACTTTTTATCTTTAGAAGTTACATTTTGCTCTTTTTTGCATTGCCTTTTCTACTCCTCGTTATGTTCATTTTTCCTTTAAATACTTGTATATCATTATAATAGCTACTTAATAGTTCTGTTTTTTTCCTGTCATTTTTTTCTGTTTTTATTGACTAATTTTTCTCCCATCTACGGGTCACATTACCCTGTTTCTTGGCAAGTAGTCTAGTAATTTTTTATTGGATGTAACATTGTGAATGTTATATTGCTCAGTGTCTGGATTTTGTTTTTGATGTCTTCCTTTTTGGTGTAGAAGGCAGCTAAGTTACTTTCAGATCACCCTTGAGACCTTTTTCAAACTTCATTAGGGAAGATCTAGGGTAGCATTCATGCCAGGAATGGTGCCCTAACTATTAAAGCTTTACCTCTCTGGGGTCTGCTGAATACTCCATTTTTAAATGCCCTGGTGAGGACTTTTCATTCAGACTTGTTAGAACTCAAACATCTTCCAACCTTGTGTGTGTTCTGGGAATTGTTTACCTTACAGTTCCCTGGTCATTTTTTACCTGGCCTTGTGAAATTTCACTCTATGCATATGTGGCTTAGTATTCAGCAAAGACTCAAGGGGACTCATAAAGACTTCTGGAGCTCTTTTTCAGCACAGGTCCCTCCTTTTCAGAAATCTGCCCTGTAACTTCCAGCTACCTTAGTCTCCCTAAGTGCCAAGCTTCGCTGTCTCCTCAACAGAGAGAGCCTGACTCTGTGAGTTATCCCTCTTTATACACACTGTCTGGAAATTGCCTCCAGGCAGAAACCTAGGGCAATTGAAAGCCCCATCTCATTTGTTTCCCTTCCCTTAGTGATCACAGTCCTGCATTGCCTGTTTTCCAATGTGTGAAAATAATTGTTTCATGTATTTTGTCCTGTTTTCTAGTTTCTTGTGGCAGGAGATTAAGCCCAGTCTTTGTTATTCCATCATGGCCAAAGTGGAAGCCTGGAATTGGGATTTTAACACAAGGCTTGTGTTTTTTCCACTTAAACATGCTGCCTCTCCATACATATGTAACTTAACTTTCTAACTAGACTGCAGCAGCACTCAGACCTTACTGGGCACATTAAGTAGCTCTATGTTTTTTGACCAGTGAAAACATGAAACCACATTGTTGGGTTGTTGGTGAAAGACTGAGGCTAATCATTAAAGTTGTTTCTCATGGCAAGTAGCTTTCCAGCTTTTGCAGTTGGCCAAGAATGGTCAGCAGGGTTGTCATAAAAGATAGCATGTTAGGGCCTCTTGGGTCCCTTGAAGCCAGTGGCACAGTTATTCATTGGTTGAAGAAGCCATCTTTTTTTTTTTCTCTTTACAGAAATATTGAAATTTTAAAAAATTCTCTTTGCCTTAGTGTTTGAATTTGATTCAAATTGGCAAAAGACTCAGCCTTTAAAAGAGATAACTAATGATTATATTTTTCTTCTCACACATGTATTAATGCAAGTTTTCTTGTCAAGAATATCTAGACAAGATATGGACAAGTAAGGAATAAAACTGTAGATTAATCATGAGCACAACTAACAATCTTTTTTACATCCTTCCATCAACCCCTGTCCCTCCTGGAGAAAGGAAGTCTATGCACAGGAAAAAAAAGTCCTAGAATGAAATATGTCATATTTTTTTGGCAATTTACATACACATACAATATTCCCATTTCCTTTCTTTTTTATATTTTGTGTTTTTCATAGTGTACATACATTTTATATCAGTAAAGAAAAACACCCTTCAAAAAAATGTCATATAAGCAGCCTTCAGGAGACTCAGTATTTCATGATAATATTATGATATAGGGGGGATTCTACTTACGTCAACTGAAAGTTAAGTTGAATCCTCACAACACATCATAGATTCTCACTCTTTATTGACAAACAGAGCTTTTAAGAATTTATCTTGGTGTAAAGTTTGCGTGATGAGATAGAAATAAAATAGACTATCACTGAGATGACCTGCAAAGCATAGAAAAATAATTAGATAAAAATCTCTCTAGTCTGGCTCCCCACATTCTGTTCTTCCTACCTTATCCTTGGGCCCAGTGGTTTAAGGCTCCACCTCTTGGTTTACGTTGCAGTCCCCCTCACTGCCCACACATGCTCTCATATGGTTGTCTCACCATTCCTGAGGAGCTAGGGTTGGAGTTAGTAGAAAAAGAACAGATCTGAGTCTCTAATAGTGGGATGGGTTTATGAGGATCATGTAGGGCTCACATGGGCAAACTGGCCCCAGAGAGCCAGAATGACTAAGCCTCTGCCTCAGAGCTGTCAGTTTTGGTTCTCACTCTCATTGGTCAGGTGACATGTTGATAACAACAGGTGGAAATCAATTAAATAAAAAACTGTTGAATAAATGCAGAGTGAAAAGACTGATTATATTTTTGATAATTACAGCCTTCGACATATACTCATACTTTGTTCTTTAGAATATATCATATTTAGTTCTTATCAAATGTTCTGTATATGCAATTCCATTTTATTGGCCCAAATGTTTGCTAACATAGTTGTTTGAATTAATGTGTTAAGTTGTTTAAATATGCTGATGCAAAATATTTTCCAAAAGACTTTTTAGTTTCAAACTATGCACTTTTTATAAGATGCTGTTTCCCACGTTTGCTTTTCTAACGAATATAGCCATGTAAATTAAATACCTAACACTTATATTTTGACCTTCTTTGTTACTCTGTGCTTTTTCAAAAAAACAAGCCACTTTTTTTTCTCCCTCCCTTCTATAATATAATCAATCAGCACATTTTTTTTTAGATCTACCTACAAACAAGGTGCTTTGTTAGGTTTTTTCCATGTGTTTTTGCATATTCCTTTACATGCTTTCCCCATGTCCACACAGTAGGCCTGGCACCCAAATTGGTAAGGAGCCAATGAAAAGTACTCATTTCTGCCAGTAGAGAGAGCTTTCCTTACTTGACTAGTAAAAGGCATTGTCCCTGTGAAGTAAATTTTGTTTCCATTTTATAAGACCTATAAGCTCAGAGTCAGAGAGCTTAATAATGCAAGGACACACACCTAGTAAAGTTGTAAAGATATATTTGGCTTAAACCCACCTCTAAAGGTTATAAAGTGTGTTGTTGCAATAGGATAGATTAGTTTTATTTGGAAGAAAAAACTTAAAAGCATTTTTAAGACAGATTATTTTAACTTTTATATAAAAATTAGTTACAAAAGGCATAGATATAACAGCATATAAAAGCTGCAATAAAAAATCTTAAGATTTGACTTGAACAGAATAGTTTTACTTTAAAAGTCTGCAGAAGGTTAAGACATTCTGCTGTCACCACGTGTTGAGCCTGTAAGGACTGCCTCCTCCTTAAATTTAACCAACATATATGATAGGTTCCAATGACATTTACTCATGTGGACAACCTTACAAAGGAGGAAAAACTCACAGACATGTTCACTACTCTTTTCTGATGTCACATTACAACTTTATATTAGTCTTAAGATGTCTCAATGCTGGGAAGAAGTATTTTTACGACTGAGCACGTTAGTAGTTCAGAGCAGAGAAATCTAATCAACGTGTTGTCCCTGTTCATTCTAGCCTATTACTTGTGAAGGTACCCAGTGAAATGAATGATGAAATCTTTTAAAAATCTTTTTAACCTTTCAAACAAATATATTTTCAGATTTGTCAGTAAAATTGAGAACCTAATAATAAACTACCCTTTCATTACAATTTACTTCATAATAAAGTATTTCATGCTTAAAGACTAAAATAAAAATCTGCTTTTAATAGTTCTATAAATCAATTATATCATTTCTGTGGGAAAATATAAATGTACATTTTTCTCTTCTAATTTCCTATAGCAGAGTAAAAGTCTTTTTGTATGATGTTTTAACTCCTGGAGTTGGATCCAGTTTATTAACTTTTTAAAAAGATCCACTTAAGAGTAAGCTGCAGACGTCCCTAAATATGTTAACATGAGTCTTCTAAGGATAATTATATTTTCCATGTAATCACAATATAGTTATCACCCTCAAGAAATGTAATGTTGACACAATAGTAGTATTGATCATATTTCCCACTTAGAGTTTTGGATCTATCAAGTATCACTCATTGCATTTAGTTGTCATACTCTAATCTAGAACAGTTCCCCCTCCCCACCCCTTTTTAAAGAATCTTTCACAACTTGGCTATTTTGAAGACTCCTGGCAAGTTATTTTACAGAATAACCAATTTGTGTTTGTCTGATTGTGTCCTTTGTAAACATGTCACGTTAATTTTTTTTTTTTTTTAGATTCTACGTAGGTGGTGTTATGTCCTCAGGGTATCACATCAGGAAGTATATGATAGTTTGTGCCATTATTGGTGATACTACGTTTGGTCACTTGTTTAATGTGTTTAATGTGTTGTCCTTACATATTTCTCCTATGTAAATGTACCCTTTCCTCTTTGTAATTAATAAGTAATGTGTAAAATAGTATTTTGAGGCAGTCTGACTATTCTATTTTCAGCCACCTTTTACCCAATGGTTTTAGCATCCATTTATGATTCTTGCCTAAATAATTATAAGGGTAGTTGGAAAATGATGACTTTCTGACATTCCTTTTCTCTTAACTGGCATTCTTTTGAAAAGAAGAGCCTCTATGGACTCAGAGTTTCTTTATTTTTTTAATTGGAAAGGTATTATCCATTATTGTCATTGCTTTTTTTTTTTAATTAGGGAAGTTGTAGGTTTACAGAAAAGTCATACAGAAAATAGAGTTCCCATATATACACACACACCCCTTTTTTTTTTTTTTTACCCAGCCACATGTTTAGCATTTTGCAATGGTGTGGTACCTTTGTTGCAACTGAGAGAATATTATTATAACTGTACTATTAACTATAGTCCATCGTTTGCAATAGGGTTCACTGTGTTGTACAGTCCTATGGTAGTTGTATTTTTTTTTAATATTTTACTCTAACAACATATGTACCACCTAAAATTTCCCCTTTTAACCACAATCAGATTTATACAGTGGTGTTAATTACATTCACAATGCTGTTAATATCACATTACTAAACTTGTCCATCACCCCAAACAGAAACTCTACACCAATTAAAAATTAACTTCCTGCTCCCTGCCCCCACCATATTCTCATTTCTGACTTTGAGTTTTCTTATTATTTAATAGCAGTGAGCTCATACAATATTTGTCTTTTTGTGTCTGGTTTAGTTCACTCAATATAGTATCTTCAAGGTTCATCCATGTTGTCACATATAACCCATCTTCTTTCCTTTTTATGGCTGAATAATATTCCATTGTAAATATATACCACATTTTGTTTATCAATTCATCTATTGATGGATACTTGAATGCTTCCCTTTTTGGCAATTGTGAATAATGCTGTTATGAACATCAGTGTGCAAATATCTGTCCATCTCCCTGCTTTCACTTCTTTTGGGTATATGCCTAGAAGAGGGATTGCCAGGTCATATGGAAATATGATACTTAACTTTCTGAGGAACCACCAAATTGTTTTCTACAGCAGCCACACGTACCATTTACATTCCCACCAAAGTGAATGCGTGTTCCCATTTTTCCACATCCTCTCTAACACTTCTATTTTTCCATTTTTTAAAAATAGCTATTCTAGTGGTTGTGAAATGGTATCTCATTGTGGTTTTGATTTGCATTTCCCTAATGGCTAATGATGATGTACATTTTTTCATGTGCTTATCGACCATTTGTATATCATCTTTGGAGAAATGTCTATTCAGGTCTTTTGCCAGTATTCTAATTTGGTTGTTTGTCTTTTTGTTGTTGAGTTGTAAGATTTCTATTTATACTCTGGATACTAAACCCTTATCAAATATGTACTTTCCAAATATTTTTCCCATTCTTGGTAGGTTGTTTTCTAACTTCCATGAAAAAGTCCTTTGATGCACAAAAGTTTTTAATTTTGTTAAGGTCCCTTTTCTATTTTTCTTTTTGTTGCTCTTCTTTTGGTGTAAAATCTAAGAAACCATTGCCTAACACAAGGTCCTGCAGATGTTTCCCTACATTTTCTTCTAGGAATTCTATAGTCCTGGTTCTTATATTTAGGTCTTTAATCAAAATTGAGTTACTTTTTGTATATGGTGTGAGGTTAGAGTCCACCTTTATTCTTTTGCAAATAGATATCTAGTTTTCATAGCACTATTTGTTAAAGAGACTATTCTTTTCCCATTGAGTGGACTTGGCACCCTTGTCAAAAGTGAATTGGCTTTAGATGTGAGGATCTATTTTTGAACTCTTAGTTTCATTCCATTGGTCTATAAGACTGTCTGTGTGCCAGTACCATGCTGTTTTGACCACTGTAGCTTTGTAATAAGTTTGAAATTGAGAAGTGTGAATTTTCTACTTTGTTATTTTTAAAGATGTTTTTGGCTACTTGGAATCCCTTACTCTTTATACAAATTGGATGACTGGCTTTTATATTTATGCAAAGAAGGCTGTTGGGATTTTGATTAGGATTGGGTTGAATCTGTAAATTGCTTCGGGTAGAACTGACATCTTGATAATATTTAGTCGTCCAGTCCATTGATATGGTATGTCCTTCCATTTATTTAAGTTTTCTTTGATTTCTTTTAATGATGTTTTAAGTTTCTCTGTATAAGTCCTTTACATCCATGGTTAAATTTATTCCTAGATATTTGACTCTTTTAGTTGCTATTGTAAATGGAATTTTTCTCTTAATTTCCTCTTCAGATTGTTCATTACTGGTATATAGAAACACTACTGATTTTTGCGTCTTGATCTTTTACCATGCCACTTTGCTGAATTCATTGGTTAGCTCTAGAAGCTTTGTCGAACATTTTTCAGTATTTTCTATATAGAGGATTATGACATCTGCAAATAGGGAAAGTTTTACTTCTTCCTTTTGAATTTGGATGTCTTTTATTTCTTTTTCTTTCCTAATTGCTTTGTTTAGAGCTTCCAGTACAATGTTGACTAGCACTGGTGACAGCATGTATCCTTGTCTTAAGCTTAATCTTAGAGCGAAAGCTTTCAGTCTTTAACCTATTGAGTATGATGTTAGCTGTAGGTTTTAATATATGCTCCTTATCATGTTGAAGAAGTTTCCTTCATCTCCTAGTTTTCTAGGTCTCTTTATCGAGAAGAGGTGCTGGAGTTTGTCAAATGCCTTTTGTACATCAATTAAGGTGATCATGTGGGGATTTCCCCCTTCATTCTATTCACATTGTATATTGCATTAATTGGTTTTCTTATGTTGAACCACTCTTCCATTCATGGTTAAAATTCCACTTGATCATGGTGCATAATTCTTTTAATGTGCTATTAGGTGCGAATATTCTCGCTGTCCTGATTTTGTGATAATCAGGGTAGGCTAAACATTTGCTATATTAGAAACCATGCATGTGTCCCCAGACCTAGTTTTTCTCCCTAGGTCTGGTTTTTGGAATGCTGGTGATAAACTAAGCCTGATTTATTATATGACCATCCTGTATAGGAAAAGACTGTAACTTTGGGTATCTTTGGTCGACCTTGAGAGATATAGAAGGGGGACGGATGTGGCTCGGGTGGTTGGGCATCCATCTCCCATACGGAGGGACCTGGGTTCAATCCCTGGGACCTCCCGGTAAAAATTAAAAAAAAAGAAAAATACAGAAGGTGTGTGGGCCACCAGGCCCCGTCTGCAGGTAAGCTGCCAGTCCCCGCCTGCGGGTGCGCTGCCAGGCCCCGCAAGCCACGCAGTAGGATGATGACATAACAGGAGAGTGACACAAGGGAGAGCCAAGACGAGACACACCGAAAAACCAGGAACTAAGGTGGCACAGGCAGTAGGATGCCTCTCTCCCACATCGGAGATTCCGAGGATCAAATCCCCATGAAGACAGGAGGAGAAGGATGAGAAGAGAGGGCAGGAAACAGACACAGAGAGTTGCCCAGTGAATGGACACAGAAACAGCAAAATTGGGGTGTGTGTGTGTGTGTGTGTGTGAAAATGGATAAAAATAAATAAATAAATCCTTAATGTGCTATTAGATTTACTAGTATTTTGTTGAGGACTTTTACATCTATTTTCATGAGGGATATTGCCATTATTTTCTTTTCTTTTGGTTTCTTCATCTGGTTTTGGTTTTAGGGTGATGGTGGCCTCATAGGATGAGTTTTAGCAGTATTAATATTAATTTTTCTTGGAATATTTGGTAAAATTCACCAGTGAAGCCATTTGGTTCTGGGCTTTTCTTTGTTGGCAGGTTTTTGATTACCAGTTCAATCTCTCTGTCCTGTTTGGTGTCTGTTGGGACTCTTGGATATGCATATTCACATCTTTTGCTATGTTTGGTAAATTTGTTGCCATTGTTGCTTTGAATATTCCTTCTGCCCCTTTTTCTCTTTTTTCTTCTTCCGGAACATCCATAATGCATATGTTATGCATAATGGTGTCCCACAAGTCTCTTAGGCTGTTTTTACTTTTTCTAATTCTTTTTCCTTTCTGTTCTTCAGCCTGACTCGTTTCCTGGTTTCATGTCTTATATTTGAGTTCATGGATTCTTTCTTCTCAAGCTCCAATGTGTTGTTGAAGGCCTCTAGGGAGTTTTTCATGTCAGTTATTGTGGTTTTCAACTCTAATAATTCTGTTTGGTTCCTTTTTAAAATTTCTGTCTCTTTATTGAGAGTCTCATATTGTTCATTCATTGTTTCCCTGATATCCTTTTCGTTCTTTCTAGTATTCCTTCATCTCTTTAAGCATATTGAAGATCATTTTTTTAAAGTCTTTGTTGGTGTGTCTACAATCTGTTCTTCTTCGTTGACATTTTCTAGATTTTTATCCACTTCCTTTCACCTGAGCTATCTGTTTCATGAGTTTGTATCCAGCTGGTGTTTTGACAGATATTTCCTTGAATGTCAGGAGCTAACAAGACCAAATAAACCAATGGAATAAACACCTTTCATAGTCTGCAAATTGGCTTTCCATTAGCCAGTGCTCTCCTTCAGAGGTCAGCTCTCCTATCAAGAAGGTCAGCCAAAGGCAAATAAAAAATACAGGGTCCTACCTCTCTTTTCTGAGCCTGTGTCTTGTCCTGGGCTTATGCTTGTTAGTGTCCTTAGGACTTCCCCTCTTTATAGGAATTTGAATACTTCCTCTACTCCCTATGAAATAGGCTTTCTTTCTTGCCATTGTGCTTTATTGTAGAATTTAAAGCAGGTAAGCCTTTGCCCAAGCTGTTTGACTTAATTGTTTTTTACACTGCTTTTACCTGGAGGGCAAATTCTGGTAGGTGAAGGCAGGGCAAGTCTGAAAAGAGTTTCCTAAGTTAGTCTTTTCCAGCAGGAACAAAGCCAGGAGCCCACAAGGGGAGTGCAGGCTGGCTCTGCACTCCACTCTGGAAGGTATGAGAGAGGCAAGCAAGGGTTCTAGGAGCTTATCCGATGACTTTTTGAAGCTGCATTTTCTTGATTTGGCACTTGCTCCATTAGTGCATCCCTTTAACTGTTTTCCATAGTTTTTGGGAATCATACTGACTTTAAGCGTCCTCTGCCACTTTTGTCCGAGGCAGGTTGGATCACTGACCACCCTTAAAGCCAGACCCCTAGCGATCTGAAGTAGTCGATCAAAAGCAGTGACCAGATATTGGACAGCACATCCCCAGATATTGGGAAACTAGGTCTTTATATTCCACCCTGGCTCCAGAAACCTGCATCAGGAGCCAGGGTTGAGTACTCTTTTGTTGTCTGCCATGAGGTTGGGGAATGGGGGATGGTAGCCATTACAGAGATAGCGAAATTCACCAGTATTTACCACGATTTACCAGCCTCTTTCTCCTGCTCTTCTCTGGAAGCTGCAAAGTGTTCTTCTAGATTACAGAGCTGCGAAGTAATTGATTCAGACAGTTCCTGCCAGATCAATAGTTGTTCTGGTGGAGGTGCTGATTCTTGGAGGTTCCTACTCTGCCAACTTCCCACAATCCACCTACTGTCGACTTTTGATTGCACAGATTGTTCCCCCTCTTTCAAGGGGTCGGTTTTGTGCCCTTTTGACTCATCTGCATCAGTTTTTGAGCACTTTCCTTATTTTCCTGTATAATAAGATAATTCAGAACCATCTTATACTTTCATTCCCCAGTCTTGGAATTAGCCCTTTCATTAAGGATCCCTGGTTCCTTTTAGAGAGGAATAGTATTTGGAAGCCACATTCTGAGAGTTGAGTGTGCCCATTGCTACTTGGGAGTCATTTCTTCTAGGCCTTTTTAGCAGGCAAAGCTAGGAAATAAAGAAGGAAAGGAAAGGAAATCATGAAATCAGGCCAAGATTGTCATGCAGTCTTGAAGAAATTGAGCAAAACCAGAGGACTTACATTGCAAGATATCAGGACCTATTATTACACTATAGTAATTTAGACAGTGTGGTACTGGCAAAAGGATAAAGTCTGACCAATGGGACAGAATAGAGGAAACAGAAATGAGTAATGTTTAGTTGCCTGATTTATGACAAAGTTGACACTTGCGTGCAGTGGGGAAAGGATTGTCTTTTTAAATAAATGGTTCTGGATTAGTTAAATATACAGTGGAAGAAATCTATGCGGAACTCACACCATGCCCAAAACATCCAAATATGAAGGCTTTTTCATGAACTTGGAGTGGGCAAAGATTTCTTAAATTGGACACACACCAAAAAAAAACACCAACCCTAAAATTAAAAAAAAAAAAAAAATCAGAAAAAAATGGAGAAATT
>JAQZBX010061431.1:0-17090 GCA_029593785.1 Cabassous unicinctus
TTAAAAAAAAAAAAAAAAAGAACAAAGTTGGAAGACTCTCACTTCCAGACTTAAAAGCATATTACTTAGCTACAATGTTAAAAATAAACAAACAAAACAAATCAGCATGTTACTGGCACAAAGAAAGACAAATTGACCAATGGAACCAAATCAAGAACTCAGAAATAGACCCTCACATCTACAATCAAGTGATTTTTGACAAGGCAGTCAAGCCCTTCTAGCTGGGTCAGAACAATTTATTTAATAAATCGTGCTGGGAGACCTGGGTATCCATATCCAAAGGAAAGAAGACCCCTATCTCACACCTTATACAAAAATTAACTCAAAATTGATCAAGGACCTAAATATAAAAGCAACAACCATAAATCTCCTAGAAGAAAATGTAGGAAAATATCTTGAAGATCTTGTTGTAGGTGGTAGTTTCTTAAATCTTACACCCAAAGCATGAGTAACAAAAGAAAAATAGATAAATGGGACCTCCTCAAAATTAAACACTTTTGCACATCAAAAGACTTTGTCAAAAAGGTGAAAAGGCAACCAACTCAATGGGAGAAAATATTTGGCAATCACATATATCTGATAAGGGTTTAATATCCATGAAATACAATGATATCATACAACTCAACAATAAAAAGACAAACTATCCGATTAAAAAATGGCCAAAAGACTAGAAAAGATGACTGTCCAAAGAAGAAATACATATGGCAAAAAAAAAAAAAAAATACATGAAAAATATTCATCACTAGCAATTAAGGAAATGCAAATCAAAACTACAATGAGATATAATATCATACCTATAAAAATGGCCACTATTAAAACGTCAGAAAAGTACAAGGGTTGGTGAAGATGTGAAGTGATAGGAACACTTATTTGCTGTTAGTGGGAATGTAGAATGGTACAGCCACTGTGAAGGTCTGTTTGGCAGTTCCTAAGGACGTTGCATATAGTTACCATTTGACCCGGCAGTACTATTACTAGGTATATACCCAGAAGAACTGAGAGCAGAGACACGAACAGACATCTGCACACTGATGTTCATAATGACGTTATTCACGATTGCCAAAAGAGGCAAACTACCCAGGTGTCCATCAACTGATGAATGGATAAACCAATTGTGGTGTATACACATGATAGAATATTATGCAGCAGTAAGAAGAAATGAAGTAGTAAAGCATATGACAACATGGATGAACCTAGAGGACATTATGTTGAGTGAAGCAAGCAGACACAAAAGGACAAATACTGTATGATTACACTGTTATGAACTAAATACATTGTGTGAACTCACAGAGTTAATAATTAGAATATTGGTCACCAGAAAACAGAAGGAGGGTAGAGAATGGAAAGCTGAGGGTTAATCTGTGCAGAATTAGTAAAAAGGTTGTTTTTAAATCTTTGGAATTGAATAGAAATAGTTAAAGTATATCATTTTGTTTGTAACTGGCAGTGCTATTGTATGGGTATGAGAGTGGTTGAAAGGGAAAGTCTAAGGTAATGTGTATTACTAAAGGAAAGCTAAAAACTTTAACATGGGACTGTATAAGATAGAGAAACCTGCACATATATACATATGTATTTATATATCATTTTACAAAAAAAAAAAAAAGAAAGATAGTGAAACCTCATGTAAAACATGCATTTGGGTGATATTGCACATATAAGACTGTTTTTAAAAATACAAATTCAAATATACTATACAGAAGGAAAAAGAATAGCAGCTATGTACAGCAGAGGAAGCATAAAGAGATGCGAGTTGATGAGTTTTGTTTGTTTTTTGTTTATAATAATTATTATTGGAATAATGAAAGTGCTCTAAGAATGATTGAAGTGATGAATGCACAAATGTGTGACTACACCAAATACTATTTAATTATACACTTTGGATGGATTTATGCTTTATTAATATGCATCAATAAAATTGATTTAAAAATATATATAATGATGAAATAGTAGTTGACTCAGTAAAGCAGCACAGATACCATAAATAAAGCCTACAAATATCTTCAAAGTCTCAGCCAATACAGTTTCATAATGATGGGGCTAACTTTGATTCTGTGGAAACTGCAAATTCTAAGAAAAGAATTTTGAGCAAACAATTAGACTGCAACTATAATGATGTATATACTTTTATTTCAAATATATGTTGAAAGAACATCTGGAGAGTGGAAAATAGATAAACACCATTATAGGCTCATTATAAGGTAATCCTCTTTCACTCTGAAGAAGCCAACATGTTATTCACAAATTTCTTCTTAAATATTTTAACATAATTTTATAATTACTTGATGTTATACATGTTCTCAAAACTTTAATGCCAAAATCATTAATTTGTGAAAGCACGGAAATGAAAAGCAGCACTCCACTGTAATGAAATCTACAATACATTTGTTTTGTCCAATCTGCATAGAGTAACCTAGAATCACAAAATGTGAAATTAAACTTTACATAATTGCCATTGCAATTGTATCATTTATTGGAAAATAAAATCAGCTCTCTATGGTTTATCTGTTTTGAGTTGAAAACAAATATTTTCTGTGGTAAATGAGAACAACCTCTTGTCAAAATACTACATTGTAGCAATTTGAAACGAAAGCTTAATCTTACTATAATAAATACAGGAACTTTTAACCTATTACTATTTTACATTGTATTAACATGCTAGTTTTTACACATAAATCTTTTTATCAAACCAGCAATTTTTTTTTTTTTTTTTTGACATTTGGAAAATTTCTCTGGAAGGGGATGGCAGTAAAGGGTGAATTAGAATGTGTGTAAACACAGGTCTAAGCTCTTTCCAGTTTCAGGTAACAAGAGCCAAGTGTCTCACTGTGAAGTGGAAATGACCCCTGGGAAATCATCTTTTTGAGTAACCTGAGGGATAGAGCAGAAAATACCAGTAGATTGCTGTAAAAAATGTGTCAAGAAAACATTTTAACAGAATTTCTTCCACTTTATTTACCAGTGAACTGGATACTCAAAAAATACGTGTTATTCTATTGCTCAGTGCTACAGCACTGCCAAATTCTCTACCCCATGATTGATAGAAGTTGAGAACAGCCTACTGTTCAAAATCTTTCATTAAAAAGTCAAGTTCTTCAAGGGGACTCCGATACTTTATAAGGTTTTCAGTGCTATGACTATTGTACGTTTCATATAATCTCTGTGAAATAGATACAAAGTCTTTTCAAATGACAAATACAGCCTTGTTATTTTTATTGCTGCTCATTAGATTACTGCCGATTCTTGTTTTTGTTTGTTATGTAAATGTTTCTAGCAACATGTATTTTGAAATACATGTATTTTGAAATTCTGAAATAACATGTATTTTGGGTCTAACTAGAATCCTACCTGGAACAAAGTGTGGCAAAGATAGATAAAGACTTAGATACCTATTTGGAAAGTTATTTTAATTATCATGGCTGCTTACAGTATAGATTGCATTTAAAAATAATAAAAAAATATTTTCTCTTGAGATTTCTTTTTTAGGTCATGCAGCCATTTGTTCATAGTTGACCTTGGGCCAATCAAATTAGCCTTATAAAAGAGCACAATAGAAAAGAGAATTTTAAGATAATCAGTTTATGAAGCCAACATCCATCATAGTAATCACTCATAGAGCAGGTCCTATGATAATGTTTCAATTCCCATTATGAATTTTAGTAAAAGATGAAGTAGAATTTGTGCAACATGGGAGAAGCAGTCACTGAAGTTAACTTAATAAAAAGTATTATTTATTGAAATTTAACCTTACTATAGTATGACCACCTTTTCAAAACACAGGAGATCATATATTCATATGATTGCTGTTAATTTCAATGTTATAAATCTATCTGTATTTAAGAATTACAGAAACACACACATACTTAATGGTTGAAAAGCTTTGTTTTTGAAGACATAATTTTTACAGGAAGTCCAATATTTAATGGTAGCATAGTTCTTTCTAAGATTATAAAGGAATAATTTGTTATAATGTCTAAAAAGATTCTCTAGGAAATTTCAAAAGAGTTCACAAAAATTATTTGAGTAATAGCAGTATACTTAGATTAAATACATCACCTGTAAAGGTGTCTGTTCTCATTTGGAGGTACAGTATCTGTTATAGCTGTTTTAAAAACCTGAATCTCATTAGTTTGTAATTATATTCTGGAATATTATAACCTAGCTGGAAGAATTTTCTTGTATAGTTCATAGATGAGTTTTTATACTCAATGAAATAAGATGTTTAAATACTTGAACTTAAGATTCAACTAGGATAAATAAAAAGAAGATCTAAATAGTTATAGAAGCAGGTGTTAAGTGAAACTGCCACCATAACTCAGATGCTGCAAAACATGCACCTTTAGGCTAATGCATCCCATCAGAATATTCCAAGCTAAAAAAGAATATGCAGTGGTTGCTCCACACTCAAGTAGGGAGTATATATCCCTATGTTTACAAATGCAAATTTGATAAAATATGCATCCTTTCTACAAATCAATTCCAAAAATACTTAATGAGCACTTGTTATTTGCAAAGTAGGAATATATATAAGAGCAATTAACCAAATACAAAAAAATAACTAAAGACAAACTATGATTTTTATAAATCTAAGAATATTTTAAGAAGTGTTATATGGAAACAGAGTGTTTTAATGATGGCAGTTTTATTATAACTCCGAATATAAGGTAAATTAAGTATTCTTTGATGTAAAAAGAAAAGTCTGTATCACTTTGCAGCATTAATATCAGATATTAACTATTTGCAGATAGTTAATATCTCATTAACTATCTCATAACTCTCTTATCTGTACACCTGATTTTGTCATACTATATGCTATTTGAGATGGAAAAAAATCATTTTTTTCTTTAAACATAGTTCTCTTAAAAATATCTATTCCTTAATTAATATAAACTACTTGGTACAATGTTGCCAATATAATTTTGCTGCTTCTTTAAACAAACCTTGCTTTATTTTTGTGAAAAAATTTATAATTACTACTTTGAAACCTTCATGTAACTATGACAAATGACTTTTCCCAAAGGCAGTTTCTGTGACATTTGTTTTTTAAAGTATTGGGGTCATATAGTCATGAATCTTTATAGATCTCATAATTTTTCATTGGAAACTGATCTATGTGTATAATATATTATAGCAAATCCATATACTGCCAAAAATAAATAAATAAACATATTTCTGAACAAAAAGAATGTTCAGAATGTTATAATTAGTCCAATTCTGTGTACCTGTGTATTATCCACACATTTCAAACATTTAATAAGTAATATGATTCAGTAGTTGTATCCACTGTAGACTTTCACATTTAGATACATCATGTATATACTTGTTAAAGATAATTTTAAATGCATAGCTTATATATTTATAACTAATAATCTGAAGCCTGTGAGTATTTGACAGTAAAAACAAAACAAAACAAAACATTTCTTTATTATTTCTTCTATTATCACACTGTGAGGGGTAGCAGATTTCCCAATAGGAGAATTAAAATTATTTAATTTAAAGAAATTAAAGTATGTACTTTAAAAATAAAGAAATTAAATTTATATTTGAAGTAGTTACTGTCCAAATTGTTTTGTGAATCTGAAGAAAAAGTATGAACCTGGTAAATTATATTGTGGAAGCACATGAAAGACAAATTAAGATAAGCAGAAGATTGCATTTATTTGATAATTTAAACAGAATGGAGAAATAACAAGAAAGAAAGATAAATTAGAGGAGTAACACAAAATGAGTCTGAGCTTGGAAAAGATCATTCTGCCTAATTTTTATTGAGATGGAGGGACGATAAAGCTAAAAGAGAATATCAATGACTTCAAAATATATTGTGGAGAACAGTCTTAAGTAAAGGCTATACATTTGGAAAAATATTACTGAAAAAGACACATGAACAGAAAAATAAATATTCAACTCATTAAGAAAATATTTCAGGCAAGAGCGATCAAAAAAGAACTAAAAAAATCACAACCACAGGTATTCTTTTCTGTATGAAACCAATTCTTTAAAATCTCATATTATTTTGTCAAAAGTTTTAATACAAATATACTATAATACTCTTTTTTATATACTTTGATAAAATGAAAAGGAAAACATTTGGTTCCTTTTAGCAGTCTACAGAAAAGGAGGACTTGCTTAACTACATGACAAATTTTCTCAATGCTAATAAAATCTGTATGTGGAAATGTTTGATAAAGATATTCCTTAAAGGTATATTTGTGGGAGCAGATGTAACTCAAGTGGTTGAGTGCCTGCTTCCCATGTATGAGGCCCCAGGCTCTATTCCCAGTACCTCCTAAAAATAAAACAAACAAAAATCCAACTCCCATTGGGGAGCAGATGTAGCTCAGTGGTTGAGCACCTGCTTCCCATGTACAAGATCATGTGTTCACTCTCCTGTACTTCTTACTTGATGTTTTATGACTTTAAAAATCTATGCTAAAAATAAAAACTAAAACATCTGCTCATATCTAAAAGTAAAAGTATTTTTTTTTCTTTTTAAGCATTTATTTATTTTTTATTAGAGATGTTGTGAGTTTACAAAACAATCATGCATGTAATACAGGATTCCTATACACAACCCTACAATCAAACCTTGCATTGGCATGGAACATTTGTTACAATTGAGGATAGCACTTTTTTTTATAATTGTATAATTTTTTAACAGTAAAGTTGCCTTTGTTATAATTGAAGAATAATTATTTAAAAAGTTCTATCTAACATCCATAATTTATATTAGGTATATTTTTCCCATACTACCTTATTATTACCACCTTGTATTAGTATCTTACATTTGTTATAATTCATGAAGGAGCCTTCTTATACTTGTACTACTAATTACACAGTTATAGTTGTATAACTATTACTTCATTTTGAAATATAAAAACTAAAACATCTGCTCATATCTAAAAGCAAATTTATTTTTAAAACATAATTTAAACTCTATGATGTTTAGAACACTTTTGAGTAAAATGAGTGTTTAGAGATAAATGTTCAGTAGCAATTAAGAAAAGTAAAAGAAACTCTTAGTAAGAAAACAAGTTATTAAAATAACTTTGGAATGGTGAATTACACCGAAAAATGATCACATTGCTCTTAGAGTTTGCATTAGGTTGCAATTAATATTGATGGGGAAAATAATAATTTTTTTGCAATGGTCCAGAAAATGGCACTGTAGCAAACTGTGGCTAGAGCAAGGATGTAAAATTATAGGAGGAATGAGATGGAATTGGGGTAGAAAAGCATGGGGATTGGCAAGATTTGATAACCAAAGAGAAAATCAATTAAACTTGAGAAACAGAGTCTGTAGGCAACCCTGTAAACAATAAGGCCATGGAGTCAAGACATAAAGAAGTCAGAAACTAGGCACTGGAGACTCACAACAGATGAGTGCTACTGAGTCATGTGACTAGGTTGCTCCAAAAATAGGATACACAATATTGACTGGAGTGGGTAAAAATGATAGGGAATTCATATCACCCAAATCAGGTTATAAACTATCTGACAATATTATGAAGGTGAAACATCAGTTGAGAGTTTATCTGAATCTGTGATTCCATTACAAAAACAGTGATAGTTATGATAAGTATCATGCAATATGGATATGGCATTTATATATCCTTGGAGATTATCATGTAAATTTGCAAGATGTCTGTTTTATTTTTATTTTACTTTATTCCACTGATTTTTTTTTTTTAATCTTTTGAACTTACTCTTACAGAAAAATTCCTGCCCCGTTGTGCGGGGGCGGGGCAGATTGCCTGGGGAGGTCGGAATCGAAGAGTGCAGTGGGGATAAGTTGTGTATGAATTCAATGAACTCTCAACCTTGTACTTGAATTTCACCAGCTGGGCTATGGTTCCTTCCTCCTTCACAACCAACTCTATTTTGCTCATTGGTTTTATTAACTTTCCTGGTCTTAACTCTCAGGACTAACTCCTTGCCTCAATTCTTCGCTAATCAATCTGGAGCTGAGGTTTGGTGTGTTCTCTTCTGACAGCCCCTACATCTCAGGGCTTGACCCCTAATACTTGATGCTGCCGATCTCCTAGTCTGGGCCTTTTATTAATTGCCAATCAAATCAGCTGTGCTTTCCTGTTATCTTCTTAAAGGTGTATCAGGTCATTAGTCTCCTGGATTTGTCTTTGACCCATCCCACTGTCCATGTTGAAAATATCATTCCTTCTCTACATGTTTTTGCTTTACAGTACTTAGTTCAGGCTGCAGGCCTGTGCTTAATATCCCCATGTTGACAAATGCAATTATCAGTGAGAAACAACATCATGATGCCAGGTTTTAGTATAATTACTTAATAACTGTAAAAATAAATTTTAAAAATAAAATGAGTATTTGAGATAACAACATAATTTTTATCTTTTAACTTAAAATGAACATATCTAGTGCTATCATTATCATTATATATTTGATAATGCAGTATTTCATTATAGAGGGTGTGATGGTTAATTTTATGTGTCAGTGTGGCTAGGCTATGGTGCCAGTTGATGGGTCAAAAAGCTAGTCGAGATGTTGCCATGAAGGTATTTTGTTGATGTAATTAACATCTACAATCACTTGACTTTAAGTAAAGGAGATTGCCCTTGATAATGTTGGTGGTTCTCATCCACTCAAATGAAGGCCTTAAGAGCAAACACTGAGGTTTCCTGGAGAAGAAGAAATTCTGCCTCAAAACTACCACATCAACTTCCAGCTTGCCCTACAAATTTTGGACACGCCAGCCCCTATAATCACGTGAGCCAATTCCTTAAAATAAATATCTGCATGGGTGTTTATATATTGGTTCTGTTGCTCTGGAGAACCCTGATTAATACAAAGAATCACAGTTCTGAGCGCATGTTTTATCACTTTCCTCCATTTTAAGGAAATCATTTTTATTTTCCTCAATGTACTCATTTTCCAATTTTCCTTATTCTTTAATGTTTAAATGTTCTATACTTTTACATCCCCTGCCCTAGCCACACCTTGCTGCACTGTCAATGTCAAGGCCATTGCAATAGAATTATCTTTTCTCCAAAGAAGATTAACTATTATCAAATGTAAACTCTAAGTTCAATATATAACTCTTTTTGCTATAATTTTCACATTCTAAAGTTATTTTAATAACTTCTTTGGTTTTCTTATATGTAACTGAATATTTTTTATCTAAATACTCATTTTACTCTAAAATGATCTAAACAGCATAGAGTTAAATGTTATGCTGTTTTCTTCTTTAATAATTCATTTTAATTTTTTTTTCTTTTTATCTAAAACTCTTAAGCAACACCATTTAGACTGGCACAGCACAGTGGGCCCGAGAAATAAAAAGGTAATTAAGTAAAACTCTACCAGTTTTCTGGTTGAAACTTGAAAAATACATTTGAAAAGGTTAATTGTGCCTCCATTATTAAAGGCATTAAATTAAATAGGAGTAATTTTTACAACATAGGAACTTTACCTGCTGATGTCGGCTCTTGTTCATGGGATGCTATAATTGAAGGAAAAGAGGCAAAGTGGGAATGGGGTGGGGGGTGGGTAAGATTGGAGGGGAGAGAGAGGGAGAAAGAGAAAGAGAGATTGAGTTTTAACATAAACGTTTCACCTTTCCAAACAATGATTATAAGCTCCTGATTTGCAATTGTGCACATACATTAGAAATCTGACATTAGATAATATTATGGGTACTTTGTTTATATTAAGGTTTGTGTACTCGTATACTTTGAAATATGTATTTATTAGGAAAGACAATTCTAGTGTCTAGACATGACTTTCCCTTCTATTTGCAAAAAAAGATTAACCTTAACTAACATAGTGTAAATTATTATAAACAATATTGTTTAAAATATAAATTGTATATAACATATAGGTATACCATCATCACTATTTCATGGGAATTTTTTATAAGCAAAGAGGAAACAAGGAATTTTCAATGGTCAAAATTTGTGTTTCATGAAGTAGAAGTGACACACATGTACAGGCACACATATAAGTTAGTGGTTCTTAAACTTTGGAGTGATTCAGAATCACTTTTGGTGTTAAATATGAAGGTTCTGCCTCTCTCTCTGTTTGTCTCTCTCTTTCTCAGACACACACACACATATTCAGTGACATGAACCACGTGCCTCAAGATTCAGTAGTTCTGTAGTAAT
This sequence comes from Cabassous unicinctus, assembly GCA_029593785.1. Taxonomy (NCBI): domain Eukaryota; kingdom Metazoa; phylum Chordata; class Mammalia; order Cingulata; family Chlamyphoridae; genus Cabassous; species Cabassous unicinctus. Next base: position 10,134 of record JAQZBX010061431.1, read on the forward strand.
GACACAGAAAAATGGATTTTTAAAATAACCCCAAGTGGTCTTCATATGAGTCTTGTGTAGAACATATATGAATAAATACAGATATTACAATAAGGGGCCACAATATGAAAATGCAACTTCACAACCTTGGATGCATATTAGAATGCCAACTTCTGAGCCCTAACTCAAACCACTGCATAACTACATAATGTCAATATAAGGTAACATTAACTGTAACTCATAAAAGTGTGACTCATTTTGATTCCTGTTTTAAAGGGAAGAATGAGAGGGGCAAGACTCTGAGGGCAACAACCTAATGCTATGTACAGGTGGGGGAGAGAAAATAGCAGTTATGAGAATGAAAAAAAGTTTATCTGAAGTAACTTCACAGTTTTGCCTAGAATCCACTTATTCACCTTTATACTTACAGAAACAAACTGTGTGAAGAGGTATTTCTGTTCTGTGCACAACTGCAGCCTTCTGAGAATATTACCATTGAATTATATGACACAAGCCAGTACTATTTCACTTGATTCATGAAGTTTTAAAATAAAAATTTACACAGCTGAATTGCTTATAAAGGAGCTTTGTCCCCAGCTGATTCCTTAATCAAGGTATCACTGTGTAACCTGGGAGTGGTTTCTCCTCTTTTTCCATTAAGGTTACATCTGCAGCTAGTACACATTAGACAAGCTTACTTTGTGTCCTGAAAGTACTTTCCTCTCACACCGTTTGGCTTGTCTCCTTGGCACATAAAGAAATGGAGAGAGCAAACAAACAGTTGGCATGCAAAGCGTGGGGTACATAAATATTTAAAAAACAGTTTGCCACTTTATTATGTCCAAAATATAACATAAAGTGTTCAAAGAGGAAAACCGTTGGTAGTTTCCAGGAATACCCTTTTTGGAAAATTCCAAAAGCACTTGCAAAAGTGCTGACTTAGAGGGGTGATTTTTAGTAAAAATATGGAGATTCCAAAATAGAAAAACAAAAGTGCATTAACAGCTGGTTACTTTATGTGTGTGAACTCAATTCACAAAGCAAACTATGAGATGGAAGAATTCCATTTATATATAACATCTCCTTAATGGTGCTTCCTTGTAATATGCAGATGTCACTAGCCAATATTCATAATATTAAAATAGACACACACCCCAACAGAATAGTTATTAATTCACAGTTTCAGATATCTCTGTGACAAAGACAGCTTTGTAGGCTAACTGCATTACCAAACAAAACATTAACTATTAACACGTGGCAACTAGAGCCCCAGAAATAAAAGAAGCTTCAAAATGGGCAGTGATGGCTTATTTAATGACTTTTCAGGGACACATATATCACAAAAGCTGCTGTCATAATACCTGTAGCCGTTGTGCAATTTGATGTAATTATGAATTCCAAAAATAGGTTTTGGATCATGCTTGTAAACTGGTCTGCTAATCTGGGCATGATTAAGTTATGATTAGGGCATTAACTGGGCCGTGTCAGTAGGGCATTGAGCCCCACCCCTTGGTGGGTGGGGTAATCGAAGATAAAAGACAAGGCAAAGGACAGTGTTGAAGCAGTTTTGATGTTGGAGTTCTGGTGAGGAAGGCGAGAAGGCTCAGGGATAGAGATGAGCCATTCACCTGAGAGTTCACAGCTGGCCTTGTGGAGAGAGGCAAAACCTAGAGAGCCTCATAGTCTACAGCTGACCTTGTGAAGGAAACAGAGGAGCTAAGCCTGGAGAGAAACAGAGCCCTGGGAAGTAAAGGAACCCAAGAAGCCTGAACCCTGGCAAACGTCGGCAGCTGTCTTGCTCCAACATGGGGCAATGGACTTTGGTGAGGGAAGAAACTTACGCTTTATGGCCTGGTAACTGTAAGCTTCTACCCCAAAAAAATACCCTTTATAAAAACCAACCGATTTCTGGTATTTTGCATCAGCACCCCTTTGGCTGACTAATACAATGCCTAAATGATTTTTCACTCTTCTTATTTGCTTCTTAGAATTCATGAAATCAGCAAATCCGTATGAATAAGAAAATATCTGAGTTTGTGTCACAGGCAGTTTCCTCCAATACTGGAAATAATTTAAAAAAACACAAACAACAAGCAAAACAAAAATAAACACACTGACAAATAACTCTGTGTTGCTCTACCTGAGCAGTCTGTAAAAGGATGTACTGAAATTGTGGTTATAGTGGCAAAGGAAAACTTTTTAAAAATTTACCTGACAGAATTTAGCTAAGCTAATATTTTAAAACAACAACAGAAAATAAGTTTGGTGAGTATGCAGAGAAATTGAAACCCTTGTTCCAACATTTTTTATTACATGCTTATAAAATGATGCAGTCACACTGGAAAACAGGTTGGCAATTCCTGAGAAAGTTGAACATAGAATTACCATATGACCAGCCAATCCCACTTTTAGGTATATAACCAAAAGAACTGAAAACAGGGACTCAAACAGATAATTTACACACCAAAGTTCATGGTAGCACTATTGAAAATAGCCTAAAAGTAGGAGCAACTTGAGTGTCTATCAGCAGATGAATCGATTAAAAAAAAACGTGATATATAGCGACAATGGAATGTTATTCAGCTGTAAAAGAAATGAAGTTCTGATACATTCTATGATACAGATGAATCCTGAAGACATCGCATTGAATTAAATAAGCCAGATATAAAAGAACAAAACTTTTATGACCTCACTTATATGAAATACCTAGAATAAGCAAATTCATAGAGCTAGGAAGTAGATTACAGGTTACCAGGGGCTAGAGAGAGGGAGTGTGGGTAGTTATTGCTTCTGCTAGAGGTGATGACAAAGTTTGTGTAATGGTTGGGTAATGGATGTTGGTGATGGTGGCACAATATTGTGAATGTAATTAATACCATGGACTTGTACACTCGAAAGTAATGAAAATGAGAAATTTTGAGATTATAAATATGTGTGCTAATATATATATGCTACTACAATAAAAAGTTTTATAAATAAACACAAACACCAAGCAAACCAAAAATAAACAAGCTGACAAACAACTATGTATTGCTCTACTTGGTCAATATATATACTGCAATTATGTTGATGGTAGCAAAGGAAGACAATAAAGAAATATATCTAATAGAATTAAGTGAAATGTGGCGCTCCCATTACCCAAAACAGATCACTCTGGGAGTTTGCGAAAATGCCCAGATCTACTGAATGTGAATTTTGGGTGTTATCCCAAGTTTATATATATATTTTTAAAGTTCTATAGGTGATTGCTAAGAACACTGAGTGTTGAGAATTAATAGCTCTAGCCCATCAAAGTTTGCTCCATTGAGAAAGACTCCTGGGTCCAGTTGTTGAAACTGCAACAACAGATTTGCAGGCTTAGAGGAAGCCCTTTGTAATGTATACTGTGGCTACTTCACCAGCTTTTAATGCTCTTTCTCTTGTAAAGTCTTTTGGTTTATTGGGTACCTACATGAATGACTTGGGGGAAGATGATTCTTTCTTTGACATAGAGAGAAGGTCTGTATCTCAGTACTAAGTAAATCACTTCCATATCTTGGCCACAGTTATTGATCCATGTATCAGAAATTTGCCCATTTTGTATTAATGGTGTGTAAGGAGAGGTTTGTAGGGGGCCTCTTGGAAAGGAAACATCCTCATTCTTCTGAGACAGTGTCAGGAAGTAGGCCCCTCTCCCTCCTTTAGATGTGGATAAGGAAGCATGTGTTCCAAGAAGAAGCTGGTAGACACCTTGCAACCATGATGGGAGCCAGCCTACGAATGAAACTGACCTGCTCAAAGACAGAAAGGACAAACAGAAGAAAATTCGGTTTTTGCTGATAGCATTGAGCCACTGAATCATATCAACCATGATTCCTCGCCTACCTCTGGACACCCAGTTCTGAGGAAAAATAAATCCTTTTTATTGTTTATCCATTTTGAGTTAAGCTCTCATTGCAACAACCCTGACCAGTCTTGCTGTACCCTTTTAAGATATATTAGAATGCAGGTGAGGTTGGAAGTGCATCAGCCTCGGACTGTGTTTTCCGAGGGCAGCTGGGACTTGGTGCTTTCGTTTTGCCATGGAGCTAACCATCCCACTTTGATGCAACAAATCTATTCCCTTGATTTTTAAATTGATCACTGTTTTGTTTTGTTTTTTTCAAGACAACCTGGCATTGTACATGTTCATGAAGTGATTGGGGGCGGGGGAGGGTTTCATGCAGACCCTCCATCTGTTCTCCCTTTCTCCTGCCTCATTTTCTCCTTATTTCCAAAGGTATCAACTGTGAAGTAGAATAACCACCCAAACCCAATGGGTTATATATCTTATCTTATCCTCAGGTGTTTCAAGTAAAATTTTATAACTTGTAAATTCTGCCTTCTCAAAAAAATGTGTATCCTTATGTGATTCACCATCAAATAAGAAAAGATCATTATATAATAAGCAAAGTACACTTCCTGTCATATTATAATCTATATTACATATAATTTTAATTAATTTATATTGACTTGATCATTTAAGTTGCTATATCATAAATTTAGTTAATTGTGGATCAAATATGCTTCTCAAGCATACAATGATCTCTGTACTTCATTACTTCTATAATGCTCAGCAACAAGAAATATGTATTCTTGTATTCTGACAATATTTAAAAATGTTTTTCTTCAACTGCAATGATACAAAAATAACAATGATGCAATTTATGCATGATGACTCATGTCTGCTCTCAGATGCTAAATGCTATAAGTGTGTGTGGGTCTATGTGTGTGTGAGAGAGAAAGAGCAAGAGAAAGAGTGACTATAACATTGCTAAGGCCAGAGAAGAGTAAACTATCATTTGATAATTTGTGAACCCAGCTGTTAAAATAGGTTTTGGAGTTGGCTCTGGGATTACTTTTAGAATAAATACCTTTAGAGACTGATATTTGTTTTGTTTAGTTTGTTCTCAGCCTTAGTTTCAATATGGACATGCCTCAGGACTTAAAAGTTGGTGTTACCAACTTATTCTAATGAAGTTATGAAAATGAGTGTTACTCTTTCCTGACCAAAAATATCAAACAGCATATAATGTACTCAGTTTTACACTCTCAGAACTACAGAATATTTAGGTCAAAATAAGGAACACCAGATATTGCATTTGCATAGAAAATGTCCAGAGAATTTCAAATTCTTTTCTATTCTATCAGTCTTTTACATGTATTTTAACTCCAGTGTCAGATTTGTGGTATAGCATCTATTTAAGTACCATGAATGATATATAACATAAAATATATGTATATATGTATTTAGTATGTAGGTATATTTTTATTTGTGCATCTATTAGTTTCTCTCATTAGACTAGGAGTTACATGAGGGCAAGGATTTTCTTTTTGCTTATCATCATATTTCCAGTTCTTAGAATAGTCCCTATAACAATGAATTGACTAACAAATATTAGTCAAAATAAATAATGAAAAGATGGGGAGATTTTTTTAACACAATCCTCCATGTTATTCTATAAAGCTCATCTACTTCCTCATGTTTTATTACTAGACTTATCAAAAAGAAAGCCTTACATCTTCATCAATGTTTTGTTTTTGTTATATGAATCAGACTTTTTTCCTTTAGGTAGGAGGGGAAAAGAATAATGGTCAAGAAAAACAACGGTTGCTCTAATAGCCATTTGATCAGCTCATGAAAAATTAAATCTGTGATTTCTACCCTAACTCAAAAAGCATCAAACTATAGTTTATTACTAAATACATTCATTAAAATAGAAACACAAAGTGCTTCTATGTTTAGTAGAGATACCCGATTGCATGGGTAACTATGAGCAATTTACACCGTGAATCATATTAACAGCAATTAGCAGTGCATTTATGAATGTCTCAGTTTAGAAAGAGGTACAAATGGGGAAAATAATAAAGAATCAATGAAAGCTTTGAATTCACTTTTTGCCAATGAATGAAAATAACATACAAAAATACAAAAAAATACTGGTTTTATAAAACTAAGCCAGAGTATTGGGAAACGGAAGTAACAGGACTTAAGTAGTCTACATTCATATTCCCAGCTAGTATTAAAGAAACTTTGGTGACATAATTGGAACACATTTTCCTACTTTAAAGAAGCAGTAAAGATTAAACTAGGTGATTTTTCATCACAAAGGGACTTAGATTGTAATTCAATATTTCATATGTCTATTTAATTGCCCTCAAATAGCCTTTCTTTCTTCAATATGCCAGCGCTCCCTAGCCACATTCATGCCATCCTTGTGATTGAATTCAAGTTTCACCACTCTCAATTCTTTATTCTGGTCTCCAGATTTATAGTTATCCCTACTTGTATAACTTACATTGGCTTTTAAACTATTACCTAAAGCCAGAACTAAGCAAAAATGCACATAATATTTTCCAGTCTTGTTTAACAAGTGGGACATTATGATTCTTTTGAGGATAGCAGTAATGTTTTAATTTTGTACAGATTACATTATTGGTACTCAATAAATATTTTTGGAAAGCCGTCCAAATTTAGAAATGATAAAATGAATGCTAGCAAGAATTTAATGGTTGTTTTTACATGATTGTAAGCCATATAGAAAGAGGATTTGAAATTAAACATAAAGTATCCTAAGAAAATTAATGGGAAAATAAAAAGAAGGGAACAAAGCACATCAGAATTAAAAGAAATGCTTCCTCAGATTATCAATTTTTAATAAAATTAATAGTCATAAGCATTTTGAAATTTTCATATAGGACAGGAAAGAAGAGACAGTTCTGCGATGGAATGTTATTTAATGTGAAGAGTGAAGCCAGGAAGCTGGAATTAACTGCTCACCACATATGCATTTCAGATGGCCCCAGAACCCTTAATATTTTGTTTCTCAGCATTTGACACGGAAGCTGATAGCATTAAGCTCATCTTCTAAGGATTCCTGCCTTATTTGGTGGGGGGGGGGTTGGGGAAGACACTCATTTCAACCTCATTTCCACGAGTATGGACAAATGAGCTGATCT
>JAQZBX010061432.1:0-17102 GCA_029593785.1 Cabassous unicinctus
TTCAATCAGTTTTATTCATTTAGGTGGTAGGTAAAATTCTTTAGCATTTCAGTCATGACCTAATTAACGGACTATCTCTTCAGGAAGTAGTAGTTTCTCCTTAAAGATTTTATATTCCTTTTGCATTAGCTGTTGGAGTAAATAAAATCTTTTAAAGAGTTGTCTTTAGTAGGGTTCAGAGCCATAAATCATCCACATACAGTAATAGAGTAGAGCCATTAGAAAATTATAGGGTGCTTATGTCCTGATGTAACACTTGAGAGAAATAAGATGATCCCTCTATAAAACCCTGATGCAAAACTAGCCAATTGTATTGTGTATTATCCTACTTGAAGGTGAATAGATATTGACCACTGGATCTACTGGAATGCTGAAGAAAGCAAAACATAGTTCTACATCTCTCAAACATTTAGAATTAGGAGGAACCTGGCATAACAGGGCATTTGGTTTGAAACTACAGGAGAGTGAGGGTTGACTAATCTGTTAGTGGCTCTTAAATCTTGAACAAGTTGCCATCCATGACAATTAGGTTTCTTTATAGGTAAAATATGAGTGCTACCAGGAATAGTGCAAGAAATAATTAGTTCTTGAGACCCTAAGACTTTAACTATTAAAGTCAGGGGATGCTGGATTCCTCTAGGCTATTGGCTATGTTACATAAAGGGATTTAAGAACATGATGGTTTAGTTAGACCAGTAAAAAGAGTTTATTGAGAAATGAGAGAAAAGAACAGAATAATGCACCCAAGATGTAGATGCAGGCTCCTCTAGCCAAGAGAGAGCATTTGGGGTTGAGGGCTACCTTCATTAAGCCATTATTCATTTCTCCCCTTGCCTAATATAGGGGGAGTAGCCTCAGCTGTTTGCTGTTCTGATTGATTACCCCACCTGTTAGGTTTCAGAGGGTCAATGATGAGGCATTCTCTTTGGGGTTATCTGGGAACAATAGGGAGGCCTTTTTGGAGTTATCTGTGGCCTCCCCTTGACCCCAGAAAATGTTCCAGGTATGACTTCATGGCCAGCATTTTATGGGGTCTTTCTGGCAGCCCTTTCCTCAAGGGGTTTCCAGGCAGTGTTCCACAGCAATGTTTTCTTGCCGGTTTCAACTTTGCCTTAAGACTTCCCTTTCCCTATACTAACCTGCCTCATTATTGTGTTAGGCCTACAATGGTCTCTTATTTAAGTGGATATTTGAGGAAGTTATGGTAACAGTTTGGCAGTGTCTATCTGTATTTTTAGAGGTTGTGCACTTTGGATTCTTCGTATGTCAGTACTTGATAGACCCCATAGGGATTCCAGTATATTAGATATTTCAGGGGTGTCATGAGTAATTTCTTCATTCTCCATATCTTACACTGTTTGCAAAGAATGTATAAGGTCTGCCTCAGTATCTCTGTGAAATTCTCAAGAAATTTCTCCCCCTGGGGAGAAGCAAATTACACCTCTTATTTTTTATAACAAGTCTTTTCCCAGAAGATTTATGGGGGCAGAGTCACAAAGCAAAAATGAATTTATTTCAGTAATAGATCTTGTAGATATTTGAATTGATTGGCATAAATACTCCAACTCAATTTTATTGCTAATGCCAATATTGTAATTTGTTTCTTATTCTGATGTACCTTTTATTTTAACAGTAGGGGGCTCAGAGCTGGGGTGTGGTAGCAGTATCTACGAGAAGAATATTTAAAAGAATTCAGTTCTACATTGTTCGTTTAAAGTAACCATGGGGAAGAGGCCACTGAGGTCCCTGGAGCCCATCAATATTGAGGAAAATTTCTTTATGCCCTGGGAGAAAAAAACATTCATTTTTCTGGGGGCAATCACTCTTACAATGACAAGGTTGATTGTAAATTAGTCACACATTTCTCTGCCATTTTCTTGGATGTTCAATTTCTGGACTTAAAATTGTAATTAAATTAAAACTCTCATTTAGTTAGTTTAGGTCTAGGTCCTTGTAATTGTTTTAATTACAAAGACATAAGTTTGCCAGTTTTCTTTTCCTTTTTTTAAATCCGTTTCCATATATGTTTCAAAATATTCAGCCACAGCTATAATTTCAGCTGGATCCATTGTCTACCAACCTATTCTTTGTCATTTTATAAGCTCCCCTATTTCATTAGATAGTCCATTTACAATTAAAGCCACCAAGGTAGGCTGGATATCAGAAGTTATTTCTTTATATCCTGTGTGTTATAGAAAAAGGGTTTTAAATCAAATTTTAAAATCTACAAATCTTCATCATTTTTGTTGTTGTTTTTTTACAGGTTTGAATGATTGACCAATCAGCATGTGCTAAAAAAAACTGGAGGAATAGATTTTGTAAATCAGCTGCAAATTTTCAAACACTTCTTTCTCACAGGTAGATGGTGCCATGGAGATTTTGGTTTTGAATATCTTCCCCAACCAGTCTGCATCATGCATCCATTTTTGAGCTTCCTCTGAGAAGACTAACATGTGGATTAATGGATAAAGATCTGACATTCCAGGATTGTAGGCTCCAATAAGTATTTTAAATTCCTCATAGAATTGGTGAGTATCTTACTGTGCATTGGGAAATTCCTTGTTTATAGCTCATAGTTCAGCCTTTGACCATGGAGAGAAAGTTATTCATGATGGTTCTTTGGTTTACTTAGAGGTTCTAACTTTAAAAGGCAACTGTTTTACTTCCTAATCTGGAAAGTAGGGTAGATCTGTTATTGTGATACTAGAGTTTTTTTAAAAATATTCAGACAGATGGACAGAGGAGGAGCAAATGGGGTAGAAAATTTATTAGCTGAGTGCTCACTGGCATTAAGGGTTTGAGCCTTTAATTCCTCATTGACTTGTTTTAAGGAAGGTATTTTAGAGACTTGAAGTTTTTCAGACAACTCATCATACCAATTGCAATATGAATCCCATTCATTTTGCCTTATTTAGGAGCCAGCTTTTTCAAGTGCAACTCAAAGATGAGTAATTATATTCAGCTTAAATGTTCTCATAAGGTCCGTGTAATTCTAAATTTTCCTTAGTGATGTTCTGCCATTTAACCAAGTAGTTACAACTACATGCCTCATAATTGTTAAACATAAAGCATGCTGCAGAGCATCTCTAGAATGAGGTGAGGTGACCCTAGAATTTGAGGATCCCACAGTAAACCAGCAGCAAAAGTGCTATAGACCCCTCAGCAGAAATACTGTGAACAAAACCAAAGGTTAAGGACTCAAGTTCCTCATAAAAGACCTTGCTGCTAAGAATAGTTGGCCCCATAACACATGAATGGGAACTCAGTGAGATCAAAGAGCTCCAACAGGAAAAAAGAGCGGATCTCATATCTGAAAGGAAATCACCAATGAGTCTGACAACATAGCGATAAAGACAGTGAACACAGTGGGTTCCAGTGGGTGCCATGTTTGTCATTCTGGTTATTTGCAGTTTCCTTCAGATCCTATCCACATTGCCAAAATAGCACGAAAATAAAAACTTGAGGAAAATTTGGTTAGATCTCAGTGAGTTAACTTGAATCACATGATGAATTATAAAGACTTAATTCTCCAGGTAGAGTGGAGTTCTATTGAACAAAGAGAGCAAAGGATTTTTATTGGCAAAATCAGTAAGTACACTGGGTGAAAATTTCTATTGGTTTCTGCAGTGCAGTGATTGATTAGGTATAAGGAAGTTAACTGGAGTTAATTGAAGGTTGTATTTAAATTTGATTTCTGGACAAGCTGGGCATTTACAGGAAATATAGACTTGCTTAAATTTTTGGTTTTCTGATGTGAGTCCTAGCATAGGTGCCTCCATTTTGAGCTGCTAGATTCTTTTTATCATTATTTATATCTAAAATTTTAGTTTGTTTCTGATCATGTGAAATAATATGAAACTATTTTTTACAGTATCACCATTAATATTTAATAGCTTATAGACTGGCTTCATAAGAGTTGAAAATATGTATGAGATATTAGTGATCAGATTAGAAATTGAATGTTTCCTTATGGACAGGAATATTAGCAGGGCCTTCAAGTAGACAGGGATAAAGAAAAAGGATTGGGAGTAATTTCAGCAGGAAAACAGCATCCTTTAAAAGAATGAGGTAGTAATTAATAATTTTTTTTTTGGCTTGAGTAAATAAAGTTTAAAAGTCCATAAGAAATAAGAAGCCTAGGAAAGTCTTGAAATCAAAGGCAGAAAGTTTGGATTTAACAAATTAATTTATAACGATCATGTTGGTATATCAGCCAAAAGTATGAAAAATAAAATTTATTTTTTCTGTTTCTTAATTTTTTTAGTGTCAAAGCTTTGAGAGTCACTATTTCTGAAACACTTGAGTTTTCAAGACATGAAAAAATTAAACATTTAGATTATAAAACTCTTTGGTGATATTGGACAAAGAGAAAATCTTTGTGAAGAGTAATTGTTTTATAATCTTGCTAGAGGGCAATTTGGCTGCATGTTTAGAAGCCACCTCTCTTATTTATCAATGACTGACAGTACCCAAATTCTGGCACAGATGCTAAATTTTATTTTCTGTAGGTTGTTCATCTTATGAGCATTCATGAGTATTATGTGTATCAGGAATGGTAAGTAGTGCTTTCTCAAGTAGGAACATCATTTGATTGGCAATGACTATTCCAAGAGGAACTCTACATAAAGGACTTCCCTGGGGGAGAAGGCATGGGTTCACTGATATCCTTTGAGAAGTTAGATTAATTACTATCTTGGCCAAGCTGCAAGGATATGGAAGTGGCATGGTAAGGGTGAGTAGGATGGTCTACAGCTGTTCCCTTTAGCACCACACCAACTCACTCATTAGGGGGAATGCTTATATCATAATTACGCTAATATCTTTATATTATGGCCATTTTTCAACCTTGATCATTTATGGTTCAATAATTTTACCTTTCTAAATTCTTTGGGGTGAGGGGACAATGTTGTTTTTTTTTTCTTTGTTTGTTGGTTTTTAGCAATTTCAACTTTTATAAATGCAGGCACATGCAGAACTTGTGCGTTTATTTTTAACCCCCAAGCAGTACCATACTATATAACAACACCACAAGTAAGCTGATCTTTTCAATAGACATTTAGTTTGCCACCTTTTTTTCATTATCATAATTTATTTTGCAATGATCCCGTATGGGCATTTCTCCCTGAAGGCAAGAACAATGGACGCTCAACGGAATATTCTAGAAGTATTAAGCTTATAGTGAATACCTCCTGAACTATTCTAGATAAGTCAAATACTTTTCAAAGCAGTTGAATTAACTTTTGCCCTGAGCAGTAGTATACAGTCACTCCCATTTCTCCACATCAAAGTCAACACTTGATATTGTCAGTATTTGAAAAAATTGTCAGGTAAATGTAAAATGGTATCAAATTTGGATTTTAATGTTGGCTTCCTAGTTACTGGTGATTTTGATCATCATTACAAGGGTATTAGTATTTTGGATTTCTTGTATAAATAATACATTTATATAAAGAAATATTTTATTTTCCATTGAATAGTTCTTTTAAAATATTTTTTGGTATTTCTTTCATATTATAGGAACAGATTACTTGTTATATATTTTGTGAATATATTTTCTGAGACATCTCTTTATTTTTTAACACTGTTTATATTGTGTTTATCTTTATAGAATATCTAAAACTTTAAGCAGTCATATATATCAATTATTTACCTTTTTTCATGGGGACTGCTTTGCTTAATTCTTCCCTGACCCAAATATAATATAGTATTTCCATTTGTTTCCTTTTAAATATTTTGAAGTTCTGAGGATCAAATTTAGGTTATTAATATATCTGAATTTTATTTTTGTAAATGGTGTGAGGTGGACTAATTTTCTCATCACCATTTCTTGAAGACACTGTTCTTTCCTCATTGAGTGGACATATCCTCATTGTCAAAAATGAATTGGCCATTCTATCCAAGCGTACACTCAGTGGTTCTCACATTCATCACAGAGTTGTGCAGTCATTGTCCTAGCAAACCTTTGAATATTTTCCTTAGTCTGAAAGAAAAAATCCCATAACCTCTTATTATTCACCTTTAGCACTGATTTAGTACCTTCTTTGACAATGATGCAATATTACAATATTGCTCTGAACTATAGTCAATAAGTTACATTAATTGTATTTTGCCCATGCATCACTATATTCTTACTGCCTTGAAATAGTGACATTTGTTCTAGTTTATAAAAGAGCATTCTAGTATTTGCATTATTAACTACAATCCTCATCCACCTTTGGGTTCACTTTGTAAAAGGAATGGGACAGTATAACACAGCAAACCATATGTTAGAAAACGGACTGTGGTTAACAGTACAAATCTGAGAGGGTTTTCTCATGAACTATAACAAATTTACAATACTAATACATAGTCCTAATGATAGGGGGTATATGGAAAACATACACCAAGTGTACATTTGGACCATAGTTAGTGGAAATATTCTGATCATATTCTTTCATAATATGTAACAAATATTCCACAACAATGTAAGCTGTTGATGGAGGTGTGATGTAAGGGATTTCTGCATGACATGTATGATTATTTTGAAACCTCACAACTTCTCTACTTAAAAAATTTAAAAATTATTGGACATTTACCCTTCCATATGAATTTGATGGTTGGCTTTTCCATTTTGGCAAAGAATGCCACTGGAATTTTTATTGAGATTGCATTGAATCTGTAAATTCCTTGGGGGGTAGAATTGACTTTAAAAACTATTTAGTCTTCAAATCCATTAACACTCTATGTCTTACCTTTTATTTAAGACTTCTTTAATTTCTATAAGCAATATTTCCCAGTTATCCATATACAATTCCTTTACATCCTAGGTTAAATTTATAATTAAATAATTGATTATTTTTGTTGCTATTATAAATGGAATATTTCCTTGATATTCTTTCAGATTGTTCATTACAGGAACACCACTGATTTTGAGGATCTTAATCCCTGTCAATTTGCTCAAATAATTTATTAGCTATAGTTGCCTGGCTGAAGTTTTCTCAGGATTTTCTTTATATAGGATTATGTCATCTGTAAAAAAGGGAGTTTTATTTCTCATTTTCCAATGTGTATGTTTTTATTTTTATTTTTTCTTTGCCTAATTTTTTATGGCTATAATTCCAGTAAAATGTTGATTAGCAGTGGTGAAAGTGGACATTCTTCTCTTGTTCCTAACTTTAGGGGGAAAGTTTCCCAAATTTTACTGATGAATATTTTGTGATGTGTATGATTTTAGTTATAGGGTTTTCATATATACATTTTATCATGTTGAGAAAGTTTCCTTCTATTCATAGACTTCTGATTTTTTTAATCAATAAGCAGTGTGGGATTTTGTCAAATGCATTTCCTATGTCAATTGAGATGATCATGTGTTTTTTCCCCTTTGCCCAATTAATGTGTCATATTACATTAATTTATTTTATTATGTTGAACCATCCTTGCATTCCTGAGATAAATCCTAGTTGATTGTGGTGTATATTTATTTTAATGTGCTGTTGGATAAGATTTGCTTGTATTTCTTGATGATTTGTGTATCTGTATTCATAAGACATATTGGTCTAATTTTTTGTTGTTGTTGTTAAGTCCTTTATCAGATTTGGTATTATGGTGATGATAGCCTCATAGAATGAGAAAGGAAGTACTCCATCCTCATCAATTTTTTGAAGAGTTTGAGCAGGATTCATGTTAATTCTTCTTGGAATGATGGGTAGAATTCACCTGTGATGCCATCTCATCCTGGGGTCTTCTTTTCTGGGAGGTTTTTGTTGACTGATTCTCTTTACCTATTAATGGTGTGTTGAGGTCTTCTATTTCTTCTTGAGTCAGCTCAGATAGTTTGTGTGTCTCTAAGAATTTGTCAATTTTATTAAGGTTTTCGAATTTGTTGGCATAAAATTGCTCATAGCATTGTTGCACTAGAGTTTGAAGTATATTTTCTATCCATTTCAATCCACCTTCAAAGAACAGATAACTTATAGCACCATTTCTCATATAGTGCAGATACCTTATAGCAGAGCCTTCCTAATTCCTCCCTCACATCACTTACACCATTTCATCCTTTTTATTTATCTTTTTCTTATAATCTTTCAATACATTGTTAGTATTATTACTTAAAACAAGTATTCATCTTTTAGATTAAGAGTAGAAAATTTAGTTTATTTTGTCTTTATTAGTTCCTTCTCTGTTGCTTGTCATTTCTATATGTACAACTGAGTTCTGACATATCATTTCCTATCCTCCCGGAGAAATTTCATTTTTTAATAGATTCTGCAAGGGGATATGTATTGGTTACAACCAGTCTGGATTTTTCTGAAAAAGTATTTATTATCTCTTAAACTTTTACAAAAATATTTTATTCTAGTAATATATATATATGTCCTACAATTTCCCCTTTGAATGATATTCACATATATTATTGAGTACTGTTAATTACATCCACAATCTTTTGCTACCATAACCACCGTCCTTTACAAAAAAATTTAAAATCAACCAGGGTAGAAATCCTATACAATGAAAGAATTAACTCCCCATTCCCTTCTCCCAACTGAGACCCTGGTAGTCTATATTATGCATTCTGCCTCTTTGAGATTTCTTATTCTAATTATTTCAAATCAGTGAGATCATACAATATTTGTACTTATCCAACTGGCTTATTTTATTCTATGTAATGTTTTCAAGGTTCATCCATGCTGTTGCATGAATCAAAACATCATTCTATTTTAATGCAGAATAATATTCAGGTGAATGTAGCAACCATATTTTATTTATCCATTCTTCAGCTGACAGACACTTGGTTTCCTACTATCTTTTGACAGTTGTAAAAACTGCCACTATGAGCGCTGGCATGCAAATATCTGTTTGAGATCCTGTTTGTAATATTTGGGGTTATATATATAGTAGTGGGATTGTAGGGTCATATGATAATTATATACTTTGTTTCTGAGGAAGTGACACCCTCTCTTCTTCAGCAGCTGCCATATTTTACAATCCCACTAGCAATAAATGAGTGTTCCTATTTCTCCACATCTTCTCCAACACTTGCAATATTCTTTTTTTTATAAGAGGAGTCATTCTAGAGGGAGTGAAAGGGTACTTACTTCATTGCGGGTTGTTTGTTTGTTTTATGAAATATTTATATATTTGGAATAATACTGTATAAATGTTATTACACATTATTTTTTATAAGAAAAATGTGACATAAGCATTTCTTATATTCTAAATATCATTTTAAATGATGAATACTATCCTTTAATATTAATAATACAATTTACTTAATATACACACATTTCAATTCTTTCACTTTTATAAATAATGCTTCATGTTCCATATTTGTGCATTCATCTTTGTCCACATTTCAGATTATTCCTTTAATATGGAATCTCTGAAGTAAAAATAGTATAATGAACATCTGAAAGTAGGTGTGCCTTAGTTTTTCACACCTTCAAAAGCACTGGGACTCCTCCCTTTCCTCTTCCTCTTCTTCCTCCTCCCTTTTTTATTATCATTATTATTGTTCTAATTTTAATTTGGGAGAGAGGAGCATTATTTTTATTGATTCACAATAATTATTATATCTAATAAAGGTATTTACATGTGGGTAAAATTATACAATACAATTACTTTTCAGTCTTTGTATTTCCTCCTGTGTGACTTGTTTTATTACAATCTAAGATAACTATAAATTGACATATAATTGAATGAGATCATTACTTATAAAAAAAATTATTTCTTTGTCCATCATAATGGATTGCAAATATTTTTCCCATTTTTTTTCCAAGGAGATCCTGGGGGTTGAATCCAGGGCTTCATATATGGGAAACAGGCACTCAAACACTGAGCTACACTCGTTCTGTCCCATTATTTTTAACAAATCAATTTGTATTGAAATATAGTAATAAAGAATGCATCCATCCAAAGTGTACAATCAATCATATTTGGCATAATTGCATAGTTGTGCATACAACTCTTTAATAATTTTTAGGGCATTTTCATTATTCCAGGAATAATAATCATAATAATAATAATCATAAAAATAATAATAAAACCAAACAAAAAACTCACCACCTCTCTTTCACACTATGCTTCTCCTTCTGTACATACCTGCAAATCTGTTTCCTTTTCACTAGTATATTTGTATTTATATTTTGTAAAAAGTTTTATATATATAATATCACACATATTTGTATTTTACATGAGGTGTCACTATTTTACACAGTCCCATGTTACATTTTTTAGCTTTCCTTCTAGTAATATACATGACTTTAGACTTATCCTTTCAACCATGGTCATACTCATTTAATAGCTCTACTAGTTACGAACACTATGTTGTGCTTTCACCATTTCTATCATTTCCAAAGATTTACAGACAACCTTTTTACCAATTCTATTAGCCAAAAGGGTGTTGATGCAAGGTACCAGAAATCTTTTGGGTTTTATAAAGGGTATTTATTTGTGGTAGAAGCTTACAGTTACCAGGCCATAAAGTATAATTTACTTCCCTCACCAAAGTCTGTTGCCACGTATTGGAGCAAGATGGTTGCCAATGTCTGCAAGGGTTCAGGCTTCCTCTTCCTCTTAAGGCTTGGCGGTCTCAGCTTCTTCCAATATCAGCCCTAAGCTGGGATAAGTCTTATCTTTCTCCCAGAGCTCATTTCTCTCCAGGCTCAGTGCTTCTGCTCTCTCCACAAGGCCAGCTATAAACTATCAGGTGAACGGCTTGTGTCTCTTCCTGGGGCCTTTGCCATGTTTAATATAGCCTTCTCTCTTTCCTCTCATATTTGCTTCTCTGTGTATTTACTTCTTGGGGTTGCAGCATCCAAAAACAACTAACTCCTCTGCCATGACATTTTCTCTGAGTCCTTGCCCATCAAGGGGGTAGGGATTCAACATCCTACTGACATGGCCCAATCAAAGCCTTAATCATTATTTAAACAAATAAAAGTGAAACCTCTAAATTTAATACAATCTATTACACCCAGAGGAACATACCAGTTTACAAACATAATCCTATATCTATTTTTGGAATTCATAAATAATACCAAACTGCTACATCAATTCTGAACAGATTAATCATCAGATTTCCAATCTCTACCCTCATTCTATTTTCTGGTGGCCTATATTCTAATTATTAGCTCCATGAGTTTACACAATATTTTAGTTCATAAAAGGATAGTCATACAGTACTTGGCCTTTTGTGTCTGGCTTGCTTCATTCAACATAATGTCCTCCGGGTTCATCCATGTTGTCATATGCTTCATGACTTCATTTCTTCTTACTGCTGCATAATATTCCATTGTGTTTATACACCACTATTTGTATATCCATTCATCAGTTGATGGACACCTGGGTTGTTTTCAGCTTTTGACAATTGTGAATAATGCCGCTATGAAAATCAGTGTGTGATATTTACTCATGTCACTGCTCTCAGTTCTTCTGGGTATATATCTAAAAACGGTATTGTCAGGTCACATGGCAAATCTATATTGAAATTACTTAGGAGTTGCCAAACAGTCCTCCACAGTGGAAGTATCATTCTCCATTCCATCAGCAGTGAATAAGCATTCCTATCTCTCTACATCCTCTCCAATATTAAAAGTTTTCTGACCTTTTCATAATGGCCAGTCGAACTAATGCATTTCTCTACAGCTAATGATGCTGAGCATCATTTCATGTTATTTTTAAATATTTTATATCTTCTTTGGAGAAATGTATATTCATGTCTTTTGCCCATTTTTAAATTAGTTTGGATTTTTATTGTTGGGTTGGATTTCTTTATATATGCTGGATATTAAACCCTTATTGAATAGGTGATTATAAAATATTTCCTCCCATTGAACTGGTTGTCTTCATTTTTTCATAAAGTCATTTGATGCAAAATTTTTAAATTTTGATGAGGTCCCATTTATATATATTTTTCTTTTGTTTCTTGTGCTTTGAGTGTGAAGTCTAAGAAACCATTGCCTAACACAATATCTTAAAGATGCTTCCCTACATTTTCTTCTAATAATTTTTTTCTATTCTTTTCTCTATCTGTCCTTCCGACAGATAGAAAGTATGATTTTGATTGTCCTGTATTCTAATTTGCTGATTATTTTTTCTGTGTCTTTAATTTTGCTTTTGTGTGCCCCCAGTTCATTTTTCATCTCCATTTCTGTGTCTTTAACCTCCATAATTTATGTTGTTTCTTTGAAAACTCTCAGATTCTCCTTTATGCTCACACATTGCCTTATTAATATACTTTAGCTTTATATTGATATTTTTTTTCATCACCTTGAATTGATTTAGAGATTTGTTTGAGCTTATTTGATTAGGTATTCCAATTCTGTGTCTCCTCTGAATTATTAATTCTTTCCATTAACTGAGCCATATCTTCCTCTATTTGCTAGTATGTTTACCTTTTTTTTTTTTTTTTTTTTTTTTTTTTTTTTTTTTTTTTTTTTTTTTTTTGCTGATGTTTGGGCATCTGATTATCTTGATGAGTTAACTGTGAAAGGCAGTTTTTCCCTCTTGTCTTGGGTTTTATTGGTTATTTTCTTAGTGTTAAGGCTCTTTTTTGATGCCTATTCCAACTATTCTGGACATTTAGAGTATCTTGTGTTTAACTCTTCAGGTTTTCTAAGTTCTTATTCATCTGATTCTTGATTTAGATATGTGGAACAATTTTCAAGATAGAAGTTTTTGTGAAATTATTTCACCTCCAGAGGAACTCTTCCTTTCTTCTGTTCCTTTGATGGATGTAGGATGAAAGAATACCTGAAAGTAACTCTTTTTTCTCCCTGTTGCTAGGATAGAAAAGAAAGAATTATATGTAAATTGAAAGGTAATAAGATGCAACCCTCTCTTGTTGCCAAATTCCACTTTGGGTGGCCAAGAACATCCTGTTGAAGCAATGAATTATGAAAACAAGCTTCAACTAGTTGACCAGACCTGCGCAGAAGCCCCTTGCTGTCCTCACTTCAACTTGCTTAATTAACATAGTAAAATTCCCACCCGGGGTTGAATTATCCATTTCTTTTTTGATCACGCAACGTATGTGCAACTGTGATTTGCTGAACATACTAATCATACAATTATATAGCTAGCTATGTGTGTTCATCCATATGCATAAAAGCTAATGCATAATCAAAGCAAATGATAGGTATTAACTTAGGTGTTTAAGCAAGAGTAAAACTGAAGTATAGGGAATTGTGTCTGAGTCACTTTAGATGGACCTAGGCTCCTGTCTTCCGACATAATAAACGTAAGTTCTGCCTAACTCTAGTGTTAAAGTTTTTTCTCTGGTTATCCCCAAAGGCCCAGTTTTGGGGTCTAACTCCTTTTGTAGGAATCTTGATCTGTTCTCTTTGTGTTTTTTTGCAGGATTTTCTCTCCAGGTCCTACGATTTGTTTAAATTCTCTTCCTCACTGAGTGCCCCCTTTTCCTTCTGGGCCTCCTCCTATCTTCCAGTAGATCAATTTTCCTCTTTTTTATTTCTGTGGGGGATTTTCTGCTTCCAATTTTTTCCAAGTCATGGCATCCTGATCTGCGGTGTCAGATGTGGTCAATCCAGAAAGGTGGGTCAAACTAGAAAAGTCTGTTTTGTGTTTAAGTTGCAGTGGTCTAACCAGCAGAACCTGGGTTGAATTTGTGCACCTTTTGCCTACTGTTTTTTCATGGTCTCTGTTTTTGGTTTGAAGCATGCCTCAAAGCCTTGTGTTCTGTCCTGGTTCTCTGCAGACTTGAGTGCCTGTGCCTTGATATGCCTAGGATTCTAACTCTTTGTGGTTAGTGGCTCTATTGTCTGCATCTGCAGCATGAGAAACCTGAGACATGCTGCTCCTGTGCAACTCTCTAACTGCACAGGACTAGTTAGGGGGAGGGTCTGGACTGGTGGCTCCTAGAAGAAAGTCTCCTACCTGAACTTGGAGATTGTTTTTATTTTACTTTGATTCAGTGTTTGTGGTATCTTTCTATAGTCTCTATTATTCTCCAGTGTCTTTTATTACCTAATTCTGAGGAGAGCTTTTCCAAGGAATTTCTTTTATAACATTAATATTTCATTACTTTCTCTTTCTTCTGTGATTTCTGGCGAGATGTGTGTTGTGTTTTCATCCTTGTTTATGTTATAAGTAAGGTTTATTTCACCCATCTGCTTTTATTCACAATAAAATGTTTCTACCAGTTTAAGACTCCAGTGGCTTCTGTACCATCTTGGCTGTGACTTCCTGTATTCACCTGTATCTCTAGATTTCTGAGATTTTCAAAATATTAATTTAAAAAAATCAAACAATTACCTTAGTAAATTTAGAATATATATTTGGTAAAATTCATCATTTGTGACAAAAAATTTCAGAATCTAATATTATGGTAACAGAAGAGAACTTCATAAGCTGATAAAGGGCATCTTTTAAAGAAAAGAAAAACAAAACAACTTACAGCTAACATCAGACTTAATGGTGAAAACCTGAATAATTTCTCATAATGATCTGAGACAAGAAAAGATGTAATCTATCACCACTCTTATTCAGCATTGTACAGAATGCCCTAGCTAGTACAATAAAGCAAACAACAACTAAAAAGTATAGGAAGTGAAGAATTAAGCTGAGGATTGCGGTTAATAACACAAATATAAGAATGTTTCTCTATTACAGGGTGTTAAAAACATGGCAAAACATGGGAAAAATACAAATAATGTAACTTACAGGCTATAGTTAACAGTAATACTGTAATATTTTTGTAGCAAAGCAAAGAAGCTATTATATCAATGTTAAAGGTAAAAAAAAAAAGGATTTAGTTTTTTGAGATGTGAAAAAGATCAAGCATTACTTGTAAATTTTTTTCATTATCAAGGAGACCTTGTTCATATCATTTAGCCAATCTGTGCTCATTTATTCATCTTTCTCAACACTGGAGAAACAATTCAACTTGTAAAGTAAAAGTAAAATAAATGTGCCTGGAAAGCATTTTTTTGAAAAGTAATTATACTATAAAAAATAATAAAGATATTTATATTCACATATAAAATATTATCCTTGAAAATCCTCAGGTATCTAATCGAAAGCCACTAGAACTATTAAGTTAGCTTTAAATGTAGCAAGATAAAATTGTATTCTTATAGAGTAAGGAATGAACAAATGGAAAGTGAAAACAAATCCATTCATAGTAGGGAAAATTAGGATAAAAATAAATATATTAAGGATGAATTTCACATAATATGAGCATAGCCTATCCTGAAACTTATAAAAGTTTATTGAGAAAGTTTTTAAAGATCTTTAAAAATAGAGACATAAATCTTCATTGTTGTAAAAAATTAATATTGTTATAACATCAACAGACTCTAATTTGTTCTGCTTTTCATTCCAGTAAATATGCCTGCAAGCAGCAAGTTTTTGAAATTGGCAAAGCATTTCTAAAATAGAAATATAAATACAATGTTTCTTATAATGAATACTGTTTTGGAAACAATGAATAAATCTTGTACCATTATACTACCTGATTTATAGACTTATTGTAATGGAACTCTAATATAGAATGCATGGCACTTTTGTTAAGAAATAAATAAAGATCACATAGAAAAGTGGGTCAGAAATATAGAGAAATATATCATGTATCATCAATTTATTTTGAACAAAGCTGATAGGCTAATTAAATGGGAAAAGATAATTGTTTCAACAAAGAACACTAGAACAATGTATTAGTAATATGGAGCAAAATGAACATTGATCCTTAACTCATTATAATAATAAAAAACTCCACTTCATCATAGACCTAAATAGATGAGCTAAAACTATGACACTTATAGTAGAAAACCTAAGAGAAAATCTTCATGACTTTGAATTAAGATTTTGTGGGAGGACAATAATAGCTGGAACATAAGAGAAAAATGGTCATAAATTGAGGAAAAATGAAATGCAAGCCCCTGAATTTACAGAAATATTTCTTCCACCAGAAGCAGCACCATAGCCTCACATACCATCACTGGAATGATTTCCTGCTTGAAGAATATTCATCTGAGAGTGCTATCACAGTCACATTTCTGGGTGTTCTAGTATGCCTACACCCCACTTCTTGATACACAGTCCAGCCCTCATCAACTTAGAAGCCATATACATCATCTTAAACTATATTTAATCTCTAAATAAAAACAATATCAGACATATTTTTCTTTAATTATACTAAACTGCCCTGTGTGTAACCAAAAATGCACTAAACTTATCTAGAATAGGGTACAAATCCTTGGGTAATCTTCACTCTTAAAGTTGATATCCTATAACTTAAATATTATGATATGAAACTCATGCAATTTATATTATATGATAAGGGGATAAGGTAGGGAAGAAAACAAAAGATATGTTCTTTATGTACATACACAAACATACTCAAAAAAAGGAAGAAATATTCATAACCATTACTGCCCTCATTTTTGTAACTGGTCAAATGGTCATAAGTCATATTTATCACTACATTCCTCCACTACCCATTCCAAGTTCCCTTTACCCTCAGAAAGTGCCTCAGCTGACCATGGTTCTTTGCCTAGTGGGGTGACCCAAACCTTCATTCCTGAAATTTCTGGGATGTTGGTAGTACTCCTGGATTGGGTTGTTGCAATTTTCCATTGACTTGAATCAAAGGGCATGATAGAACTAAGAGATGCCTTAAGGGATGTCCTGTATTCCAGGCAAGCTCTTCCTTACCTACATTGTATAGTTGCAGTCCTACTTCTCTCTGATAATCAGAATAAATCACCACAGCTAGTAAATTATTTCCCTTCTTTGTGTGTTGATTCAGAGGCATGAAGAGCCCAAAGTGGCAAGTTGGAAGTCTTAAAATCCAGTCTTGTGGAATAATTGTAGCATCTCCTGATGGAAGTACTCCTTTTGGAACTAAGGCTGGTAGACCAGCAGAGTTTATGGATGCAGGGACAGGACAAAAAATTTTCATTAGGAGTAATAGTAATTGAGGCCATTCTTATATCCACACATTGATTCCTGGACCAATGAATCCTGGCTATGGGAGAAATAGCACTATAGAGTGGATGCTAATATAGAGTATACATAGCATTCATGGAGACTATTGCCCCAACCCTGTTAAGTATTGCCATCTAATTGGCACCACAACTGAGTCTTCAAATGGCCATTCCATCATT
>JAQZBX010061433.1:0-17108 GCA_029593785.1 Cabassous unicinctus
TAAATGTTACATTAAAAATATAAGAGATTCCTATATGCCTTAGTCCCCACATTTCCCACATTTTCCCACATTAATATATTTATATAAAGAAAGCAAAGCAAAACAAAAACAAATAACAAACATTTTAAATGTCACAATCACTTATAATGTATTGTTATAATACATATTGTTATAATTTGTTTATATTTGTCTCTTCCATTCCCAGTGTACTTCTTTGTGAGAAACTTTGACTTGTTTTACCCTCTCCTAAAAGAATGTGCTAATTAGATAGAAGTTTTAAGTTTTTAAGCAGACGAACCTATTTATATTTTCTTTACTAAGTGTGGAAATGAAAACAATAAGAAGACCTCATAATCTGCATCCTAATAGAGTTTGCAGTTTAATTTATTTAACAGTTAATGTTTTAAAATGGCATGACATTAATTTGTCATATGGTCTGAGACAAGGATCTATTTGAATATTTGTCCAAATTGTTAACAAATCACCCTGAAATTATAGATAGAATAAAGTGACCCTTACTTATTAATTTGTAATGAAACTAGAATTTTAAAATATTGTCCTACTGATTAGTATAATTCAATAGAATCAACAAGCTTTTGTATTTAATAAAAACCTTGGAGTTTTAAAACACCTTGGTAGTCATAGAGCATTTTTATATACCCTTTCTTTGTAAAATACATTTTTTTCCAGAATATAAATAAAGTGTGAGTGTGCTGCTTTATAAAATTTCCTATGCAGTAAAAATGAAAAATTTTGTGTAGATCAGTCTTTAGAGATTTCTGCTGTTTATGTTTCAGTGCAGTTACCTTGTGTTCTTTCACATATTTTTATGTATTTTATTAAAATTGGACTCAAAAAATACGTGGCAATTTACTGGATATGAATACCATTTTTTTCCAAGCAGCATATCAGTGTTTTACATACTTTTTAAGATTCTTCACAAACATGCCTTTTATTTTTTAATAAAAATGCATTTATTGCATTTGTTGAGCACATTTTGGAGCATTGCCACTAAGCGGGGTTTAAAGTTTACATTATAGTTTACACTCTTTCCTGCCCAGTTCTGAAGGTTATGGCAAGATTTATAATGGCCCCTCAGGAATTCCCAAGTCCCAAAAATTCCCAAGTCCCAAAAATTCCCCTGTATTACACCTGTTTTTCCCTCTTCCTGCCCTCGGAACCTTCAGTGGCCACTGCCAGCACACCAATGATATAATTTCTTTGATTGCTAGAATCACAATATATCTATTTACTGGTAGAATACCAGTAAATCTACTTTAGTCCATAGTTCATTCCCCAATTCTGAGGATTCTGGGATGGTGATGTCCACTCCACCTCTAATTGAGATGGGGCTGTGATCTCATAGCGTCAATGGATGGGACTATCTTGCTTGCAGTTGTAGACTCTCTCAGTTCCTTGGTTTGGTAGTTGTCCATCATCACCCCCATGAATCTCAACGGAGTTACAACACCTACTCTCCTGTTCGTTGGTCTCACCCAGGGAAAAGCATGCCTTTTGATATATGATTTGTTTATCTAATTAGTAAAATAAGATTGCTATGAGAAATTCCTTTATATTTTGTTTAGAATGATCCAGTATTTTAAACTATACAGCATCCAACTACTTTTTACTGTTACTCCATAGTGGTCTTCGCCATCCTTTCTAATGCAAATGTCCTACCAATTGATTCCCTGTTTCTATCATTGCCTCTACAGTCAATTTTGAACATGGTACCCATAATAATCCTTTTACAAAGTAATTTAGGTGATCTCACTCCTCAAAGCAGAATCCTGATAAGGTGCTCATTTCATCCAAAGTCAAATCCAAAATCCTTACAATGGACCATAAGGCCCAACATGAACTGGCCCCTGTTAGTTTTCTGACCTCATCCACTTTATCCCACCATCCCCCTTTATCCTTCTAAACACACTGGCCTCATACACTCCAGGGTCATGCCAGCCTTAGGCATTTGTACTTGATTCCTCTACCTGGAATTGTGTTTCCTCAGATATCTCTATGGTGCACTCCTCAGGCCCTGATGATGGTGATGGTGAGAATGCTGGAGCCAGATTGTCGGTTCCAAATTCTGGCTCAGCCCTTACATGCTATGAGAAATTGCTTGGGTCACATATCTCTGTGTTTTGCTTCCATTATCTTTAAAACAGGAATAGTAATAGTAACAGCCTCTAGTGCCACTTTGAGAATTAAAAGAGGAAAAGTGTATAAAGATTTAGAATACTAACAGTGCTATATAAGCAATTATTGCTGCTATTACTATCATAATGTGCCTCCGTATCACATACCACTATATAATATTTTTTTTAATTGTTGGTAAAAATCAAAATTTTTCACAATACAAACCAATATTTATAAAATGATATTTTTTACTGAATTAGCTTGTTTGTTGTCTTTCTGTGATTTATTGTATAGGAAGGGGTTTTGATCTCTCTTTTTGTTTATTTTTCCACTTTGTCTGTATTGCCTAAGACAAATTAGGGACTCAATAAATAATAGTTGAACGGTAAATATCTCATAAAATTTTTGGCAATTTTACTCCTGGCAGTGTTGCTGGAATGCCCATTATTTTCTGTACTAGCACTGATTATTATATCTAAATATATATGTATAATTACATGATATGTATCTTATATACTATAGATATTTATTATAGTATATATACTTTTTTTCATTTTGCCCAGCTGATTATTTAAAAACATGATGCTTCCTATTTTATGTATTTTCTTTGGTTATTAGTGTAATTTTTATGTTTGCAATTTGTTCATATTTCTTCCATTTCTAATGATTCATGACCTTTGATACCTTTTCAATTGTGTGTTTCAGTTTTTCGCATGTTTTTTTTAATTGATTAATAAGGCTGCTTTGTTTTAAAAGATATACATATGCTGTTATTTATAGTAAAGCTTACTATTTTATCTATGCATTATAATTTATTCTCTCACTCCTTCCCTCTTCCTGGTCCCTCCCTGCCTCCCTCCCTCCCTCCCTCTTTCCCATCCTTCCTTCCCTCCTTCCTCTATTATGCGAAGAAAGATTTTCTCAACCCTAAATTATTTCAATGTTCATCTGGAACAAAACATGATTTATTTTTTTAAGTTAACACTTTAATCAATTTGTAATTAATTTTAGTATATGGAATACAAAGATTCTACAAAGTAACCTAAAATTTTCCCATATACCTGAATATCACAGCTTTATTTAATGAAGAATTTATCCTTTCCCCATTTATTCAAAATAATGCACACTTACTATACTCAAAACACTATGTTATCTGCTTGGGAGACAACAGTGAGCAAATGGAGATCAGGTGACTGATCTTATGGCATACGCTCTGGCGTGGGAGGGAAAAACCAATGCATGGTGAAATAAATAGATTTTCCCAAACTGTGACGTATTATGAAACAAAGAAAATTGTGAGGTATGCACCTGGTTTAAATGGAATTCAATATCATTCTCTTGATATATGTAGATGAGTAGAAGTTAACAAGGCAATAATGAAATCCATTGAAATATTCGTACTCACCATGATCTGTTTCTCAGATTTCTATCAGGTATCATTATTAGACTTTTTTTTCCACTGTTAAGATTATTATAGAATGAATATGCCCTAATAACTGACAATGTATTTCCTCACCTAATATTCTTTGTTTCAAGTAATTATTGTAATGGTTGCCCATTATTTTTCCATAAAATATAATACATATTTATATATTAATATATTTCACTACATACAGGTGTTTTAATATAATTATATAAAATATCTATAAAATATCATAAATATATAATTATATAAGCATTTAGTATTCTAAATTTAGAATCTATATCATTTTCCAAAAAATATATTTTGATTCTAATTGCATCATAGTTATAAATTAAGTTGAGGGTAGAATTAATGTCTTTATAATATTGGGTATAATTCAACATGAATTATACACCATGTTTTCCATCATTTATGAATTTTTAGATGTCCCTCAGTAAATTTTTCCAAGTGCCTTTAAATCAGTCCAATATTTAGGATCATTCTCAGGTTTTTTTTTTTATTGTTCTGGCCAATAGTATTCTTGAGACGGACAGTGATACATGGCTAAGCTGATAATTTTTTTTCATATGTATTTTAACAGGTTATATTAATATAATTATATTAATTTTAGCAGTTTTTGGTTGGCTTTTTAAAAATTTTCTAAGTAAACCATCATATTATCCAGAAATAACAGGAAAGTTGCCTTCTTCTTGTTAATACTTAAGTCTACTCTTTATTTTTCTAACCATTATTGCATTTGGCTCCTCTCTTTCTACTTTCCATTACTTCTGTTGTCTTTATCCTTACCCTAACAAAGATCCCTACTCTAGAGATTTACAAAATTAATAATGATGGTGATAACATTAATCCTCATCCTCTCTGATATTGAGATGTTGCTATCCTTTCCCCAATAAATGTGATGGTGAATACTGAGTTAAATTTAATTTTAGTATTTTGTTTCTTGCTTCTTTCCTGGAGCGTTAACATTTGATGTGGATTTTTATCGTATGCATATTTAATTTATTGAGAGACCAATGTGTTTTTCTCTTTCATCTTAATTTAATAAATTAGAGCAACAAATTAAACTAATACAATTAAATTATTTATTAGACTAATCCTTATATTTAAAAATGTCAATCAAATACAATTATCTCTTGAAAATAAATTTGAAATTTTATTTTTTATTTTTCAACTTTGTATTAAGGTTTGTTTCCCTTCTAATAAATATGAGCATTGCTGAAAATAAAAACATATTTGAAAGACTGAACAACTATTTTGTTCTTGCAAATAAAACCATAACATATATATACAATTATATCCATACTTGCAGACACTTTACTAAATGCTTTTCAAGCTTTATAACATTTGACATTTATTCAAACACTAATTGCACATTTTAATATTTTTAACCTAGTGTCTTTTTGTTGTTGTTTTTATCCATTTACACTTAAGAAAAACAAAGCTCAGTAGATGGAAGAAGCAGTATCTAATGTCACCCAAGTTGTGTAGATTAAAAACAGAATTTCAGGGTCATTTCCCCCAACATGTATATATTATTACTATTATTTATTATTATTATCATCATCATCATATAATATTGTGTTAGTTATTACATAGACTTCTATTTAGCTATTTTTACCTTTTATTTCTAACTCCCAAATCAATTTGCTTTTTTAAGTCAAAATTTTGGGTACTTAATTCATAATTTCAATGTTTCATGTGATGCTTAACTACAAAAGCATCTATGTCTATATGTGGATAATCCTCATTTGTATTCCATAAGTTTTTATATAGACATACAGATATACACACAGACACATGCACACATATGCAATTGTTTCCCTGGTATCTTTAACTGGAAATTTGGTTTCCTACTTAAAGCAACGTTATTTCAGTATTTTTTCGTAGAGAACTTCTTCTGATATATTTTAATATAATCTTTAAATGGTGGCCAGATTTTGAGGCATGCTTTATTTCTAGAAAATGTTCATATCATAAGCATAAGATTTTATCATAGTTTAGTTCTTAGTGCACACACCCAAGCTATGCAGAAACCACAGAAAGTTCTTCCAATCTCAGGTCTTGCAGCTATAGTCTTGTGGGTAATATGTTGCTCAACTATTGCAGTTCACAGACCGTCACCCCCATCCAAACTGTGCAGGTATGGCATATCCTATTTCGTACTGCTAGTATTTATATCTCACATTTAATATTTATATCTGATATCCACATGAGTAGGCTTTTGCTTTGTCAACTCTTCTGGATATCTTTGTTCAGGGAAGATTAAGTATCACTTAACCTCCATTTATATGTAACTTTCTAGCCACTGAATATGTGAAAGAAATGTTCAATTTTGATAACAGTAGTGGTTTGCTGCTGACTTTGGAGGAGTTTAATCAGTGATTATATTCTCTAATTATTTGATACAGATTCATATGCCATGATTCACCAAAAAATTTAGGAGTTCTCAATTGTATATTGCCCTACTAGAAATAAACTTAATCTATTTCTAGTCAGGCTGCAAAAGTTCAGACTATTTGGGAATTTTTTTTTTAAATGCTATTCTCTGGAGCTACCACTCTATATTGTTTTTAATTAAATAATTGCTGATCACTAATTAAAGAGAAACTGAAGGCAGAGTTTGCTTAACTGTGAATGATGAAACTGTCTCTCTGGGCCTTATTACAAAAATCTTCACAGCAAACAGAATTCCCTCTTGTAATTGCTATAAAGTGGGTTGACTTGTTACCTAATCAGTTTCCAGGGGCCTTATTAAAATGACTACTTTCTGAGCTTTTTCATGGTGACATATTAACTGAAACCAATTGCACGAATCACAGTTTCAAATTTTCATTAAAATTAATGAATATGCAGTTTCGTTTGAAGTGCAGTGAGGTAATCATCTGTTTCCTCAGGGACAGTGGTTTCTTCTACAAAGAACACCTGCCTTTGCAAGACAAGATAGTGTCATGAGAAAAGAAAATTTTGAGCCAGACCTAGGTTTATGTCAGGCTCTTCCACTATCTATCCATGAACTCTTGGGAAGGTCATAAACTCTGAGTCTCATTTAAGAAATGGGATTACTAAGTACAGCACAGGACTATTTTGAGTAATAAACTTATAAGGGACACTAAATAACTTTGTCAACTGCAAATTAGTGATACTATGATTGTGGACAGAATGATAATGCTGACAGCAATCATAGAAGTGGACTAACATTTATTGGGTGCTTATCATGCCTTGGTCAAGGTACTAAAATGTCTACATACTTTTAACATAAATCTTCCCATGAACACTATGATGTAGGTAAAAAAAACCACATTTCAGAAGATAAAACTGAGGGAGAGTGAAGTTAAATAATTTGCCTTATATCACAGCAGCTGGATGTGTTAGAATACAGATTAAAGGTGTTAACTGTAGAATGGGTACTCATAAACATTTTTTTTTTTTTAGAGCAAAGCATTTTATTATGAAACGAAAAACCTTTGTATAAAAGCAACACAGATCAAAAGCTCTACTTACATGTATTGATTCAAGGTCCAATTAGACGTCAAACACTGAACAGGGACAACAGCAAGCCACACATGCAAAGTAAAATGAATACACAAGCACTTATGATTTCACCTCTATCAAAGGATTTGATTAGTGAAAATATAAAAGGGGATGGGTGGGTAACATGAATACTGCCCACAAAGTAAACTGGCAGTGTTGCAAACTTGTGAAAGTTACCTATCTCCAAAGAGGCATTTCTCATTGTTATAAAAAGCACTGAAGACTTGAAGATGAACCCTATGCCCAGCTTACAATTTCTTCAAGAAAGCAAAAATTACAAAGCATTGTAGATTAGTATTAGTATCAATTTTCTACATACAACAGCCCAAGAGTTAACTTGAAATACTTCCCATAGGAACTGAAATAAACTTAAGAAGTACAATTATACTCAAGTTTTATACTAAGAACCTCAAATTAGTCAACTCCTGAAGTATTGACATCCTTATTTCCCAAGATGTGTTTCCTGCAATGATTTTAAGTGTAACATTACTCACAAATATTTGGATCATGATTGTGTAAGCTGAATGCACAATTTAACCTCATGGTGGAAGAAATTAGCAACAACTAAGTCCCCACAGTGGCCACTTGTATAACAAGGGCAGTACTTGGAATGCTGCCAGGAGAAGCGCCTGTATCAGACACTCTACTTTGTCACAATTGCCAACTTTTCCCAAATGATTTTTAAGCTTTTGTGCCTTGATCACTGTTAAAAATGTCAACAAGTACGAACAATGAATCACACAAGTTGTTTTAATATAACAATTCGGAGGGGGAGTGCTGTTCTCTGGCATTCAAAAGATCTGGATAATGTGTGCTACTACGGTGTTCCTAATTGCTTGGTTTTATGAGTGGAGTTGGGGCCATTTCTACACCAGTGAAATTAAAAGCACTTTCAAAAAATTGTCATTTGAAAAGATTTCAGGAAATAAGTAGTGGAGAGAATCATTGGAAAGAGGACGGTAGGATGGAGGAGAAGCAGAGGTGAAACTGCAGGAGGGCAAAGTATAACTAGCAATATATCTCCATTGCGTCCCAGAAAGTATGTCTAATGAGATTAACTATATTTGAATTACCTATATGACAGATAGATCATCAAAATTCTTAACTGGGGTTTCAATCAACTGACAAATAGTGAATCTCCCAGATATTACACTTGCATTTCAAATTCCTGTTTCGGGTTTTTCAAGAATGCATGCACATTCCCAAAGCTATGGGGTTTGGCTAAATAAACAAGGACCCCAGTTGCACACTGTGCATCAAGCTGCCTACAGATACTGCAGTTACAGATTCCACGACAAGGAGGACAATGCCAGCTCGGATCCAGAAGGGCGTCCTTGACTTCTTCACGATAATGGTTTCAAGGCAGGGACCACAAAACTGGCCTCAAACGCCCTAACAGTCTGGGTTTCGGGCAGTTTGTTTTAGTATCAATAGTTTTCTGGCGACACTGATGACAGGTAGATCCCAATGAAAGGTTATATATCTTCTCTGGAGTTACTGCAGATGTTCTCCAACTCTTCCTCTGTAATTTCTTCCACTGAGCAAATTATATGTGGAAGGGTCATGGGTTCTGGGCGACGATTTCTGGGCAAGTCATTTTCATTCACATAGTTGTCCATGGTCTTCCTTTTTCTCACCAGCATGTGCTTATCTTCCTCTTCCTCCTCTTCCTAGTGGGAAGAGAACTAGGGGACCCGAGAACCCGTGACCTTGATCTGGCAAGGGGCCGAGATCTCCTTTCAGGGTTTCTCCTAGAAGCAGCGCTGGGAATGCACGCCTGTGGGGTGTCTTGGATTGTGAACTGGGGCCTGGTAGTGAACGACTTCCAGGGAGTGATCCAGGGAAACTTCCTAATTCTGATAGGAGTTTTGCAAGCATTGTTTTTTTCTGTTTTATATTAAAGCCTTTTTCTCCAAAAATTTCGTGCCATTTTCATCATATGACTCAGAACTGGCACAAATCAGTCACTGAATTCTCTGAGGACTGAAGGGGACCTGTTTTTTGTTGGCTGCTCCCCTGGTATTTAGGTTTGGAACGTCAGCGCCACCCGGAGACTTCCATAAGGTCTGTACTGACTGCGTATCCCGCAGCCTTCACTGCCTAGTTGCAGCTTCATTCCTTCTTAGATTTCATTCTCTGAGAAACCGCGACATGATTCATCGTCAGAGACGGCATGAAAAATACTGGCCAGTTCCTAATTGACCTCTAGCCTTGGTTTGGGTTTCTGTAAAAATCCACAATGGTCTAGTACATCTTGAACCTCACTTTCTGAAAAGCCGCAGAAAGATTCATTATCAGAGTCCTCATAAAAAAAAAACATTTGCCAGTTCTTCACTGATATCTTACCTGAATTTAGGTTTCGTGTTTGCAAAATTATCAGAAGCGAAGCTGTCACAAATGTCATCAGAGGATGACGAGGATTTCATGGAAATCAACTTCATATATCTGAATTTCTTGAAGTTCTTTATTCTGTGATTCTTTTGCGGCAAGCGGCAAAAGTCCATGCTGGCAGCGGCACCCAGGCCGGTGCTCGGAGCGTGGAGAGTCCAGCAGCCGTGCAAGCCGCGGTCCCACCCAGCTGGAGCTCATAAACTCTGTGTGATCTCTTTATGCATATTTTCCAAAATTAATTTCAGTCTAACACTCTGGACAATATGTTATGTTAGTGTCTCTTGAAGTAACTAACATAAATCTGAGATGCTCATGTTATTTGTAGAAATAGCATGTATATTACATTAGCTAGCTAGCTATAGATGGATGGATAGATAGATAGATAGATAGATAGATAGATAGATAGATAGATATAGTTAGAGAAAGAGATAAATAGATACTTACATATATACGCATATATATGCAAAGATACATAGATACATAGATAGAAGCACACTTATACATATATCACTAATTTGTTTTCCATATCTCAACCAAAATCAACTTTCATTCTCCCCTAAAGAATCTCACTCCTCTTACTCTGAATTCCACACCTTACCAACAGCACAACCAGGGGCATAGGAAGCTATAAACATAAATCTCTGGATGTCCTGTGCTTTTTTTTTCATTTGGAATTCCACATTTTCTATTAATTTCCTTACATGTCAGTCTCTTTCTATTAAATGCATGGTACTTTATCATGTTAAGCCACTGTAATTTGCTTAGCTAGTCCTTAGTAGTGGTCAGTTGTGTTGTTTCCAAACTTGCACTATTATAGCAAGCCTGACAGCCCCAAAGACTTGCAAAGTTCTCCCTGTCAGAACTTTGCTCCCCTCCAACACAATTACCATTCATTTCAAATAATCTTGATGGAGGGACATTTTGAAAATGCTACTCTGATTATATCACTCTTGTTTATAAAATATTTATTGTATTGGTAAGCCAAAGGGGTGCTAATGTGAAATACCAAAAATGGGTTGGTCTTTATAAAGGGTATTTATTTGGGGTAGAAGTCCACAGTTACCAGGCCATAAAGCATAAGTTTCTTCTCTCACCAAAGTCCATTGCCATGGAGCAAGACAGCTGCCGACGTTTGCCAGGGTTCAGGCTTTTTGGGTTACTCTCTTCCCGGGGCTGCATTTCTCTCTGGGCTTAGCTCATTTTCCTCCACTAGGTCAGCTGTAGGCGATCAGGCGAATGGCTGGCTCGCTTCTCTTCTCCTGGGGCCTTTTCTCCAACATCAAAGCTGCTACTGACATGGCCCAGTCAACGCCCTAATCATAATTCAATCATGCCCAGATTAACAGATCAGATTACAGGCATGATCCAATTATATTTTTGGAATTCATAATTACATCAAATTCCCCAACGGTTACATTTATGTTTCCCTCTAATGTAAGATTTATTCAAAACTCTGAGGTATAATTTATGAGGCTATTTGTGAATGGGACCTCCTGTCTGTCTTTTAAACTGTTCTCCTGCTATTTGTCTCCCTGTCCCCAACAAAACTACCTTGCCTTTACTGACTGTGACCACAAGTTTTGTCTTTACACATGCCATGTCACTAAAATATTTTCTGCAGCCTTTCCTCCTTGTGCAATATCTAATTCCTTCTCATCCATCAAGTACAAGTTCGAAAGTTAACTTCTTGGTAGAACATTCCCCAAATTCATTCAATCTTTTCCTTATCTGACACTGCCCCCCAAAATATAGTAATCAATCCTTTCTCATTGCAGCTCTTGTGTCTTCCTTGTATTACTGCTATGGTTTTTATACTGTACTGTAACTCCCTATTTTGTCTCTCTCTAATGAGGGAGCTACCTGACTGAAGGGACTCTGACAGAGTATGCCTTTGTCACTTTATCTTCAGTGCTTTCATATACTTACAGCTGAGGTGACTACTATTATTATTACTTTAAATAAAGAGCAGGCTAAATGAATTAAGCTATCTAAAAGAAAGATAACTAAGCAGTAGAATATTATCACTTTCACTAAATTTCTTAACCAAAAAATGTATTTATATAGTGACTTTTTCTCATTTGGATTTTATTTAATATATGGCTGAGTTCAATATACACATATGAAACAGCTCACACACTGTTGTAAATAGAAATTTTTCCATTGTATTTCTAACTTACTCCAGTATATAAAAAATACTGTTTGTGATGAAATTTTAATATTCTACTTCATTGATTTCTTTAAAATTTACTGACATATCTTCACATGATTTGTACAATATGTTTTTATGTCTTCATTTAAAAAATATGCCTCTTATCTTTCCTTTCTGGCGATTTACCAGTATTTCTGATATTAATTTTAATAGAGATATACTGATATTTCATACCCCAAACTCATACAAGTACTTACAATTTTTATCATTTTAAAAATTTTTTGCTAAGTGAAGTCATTCTTATATAGTAAACTTTTAAAAAAAATTTTTTATGGGCATTTCAAAAATATACAAAATTAAAGGGATTAATATAATAATACTCCCCTATAATAAATGCCCATCTCTGACAGATCTCAGTTCAGACTTGGAAGAATTTATATGACAATATCCATGACTATACATAAGGAAGAGCTTAAAAATATTATTATTAGAGCCTTTGAT
Organism: Cabassous unicinctus; assembly: GCA_029593785.1. Classification (NCBI taxonomy): domain Eukaryota; kingdom Metazoa; phylum Chordata; class Mammalia; order Cingulata; family Chlamyphoridae; genus Cabassous; species Cabassous unicinctus. The sequence continues at coordinate 12,132 of JAQZBX010061433.1, forward strand.
GAGCTTTAATTCACCCATAGCCGGGAGTTAAGATATAATTGTATGAATTTGAAGAGTCAGCTTCCTCATATGTTAAAAATGACCATGTTAAACTAGATTATCTCTAAAGTCTAGATTGAGGGTGATGCAAATAATTAATTGTAAGACCCTGAGAAATTGAAAGCAAGTATCAAAACATAATTCCTTTTCTCATCTAATGGCAAGCTGTGTTTGTTTGTGCTTAAATCACATTCTACAGGTTTCTCTTATTGAATGACACAAGTTTATTTAATAAATATTGGTTTAACTTTTTTTTTTTTAAATAACAGCACCTCTGCTAGGAGTTAGAGACACAGTAGTGAGCAAAAAAGACATGGTTTCTACCCTCAAGGAGCATACATTCGATTGAGAGGACCTTAAAATAAATGATCACACAAAGGAGCACATAATCGTAAATTGTGAGAATTATTTCCAAGTAGAGGTTACATGGAGCTGATAGAATATAAAGAAGAATCCAACAAAGTTCAGGTTCAAACAAAAGCTTCCTTTGGAAAATGACACATGAATTTTGAAGTAAGGATTCATAAAAAGGGTGGGAAACAATATTGTAAGTCTTGTTGCAAGAGTATACTTAGAACATCGACTGAAGTGAATGAAAGCTAGTGTGGCTAGAATATACAGGAGTTGGAGGGAGAGCAAAGCAGCATTGCTGCAGGAAGTCTGGGTCAGATTGTGCTGACCCTGCCAACTGTTGTATAGAATTTGACATTATTTTAGGAACGTCAGCGAGTTAGTGAAATTTTTGAAGCTGTGGGGACATTCAACAGGGTTTGTATTTCAAAAGTTCATTGGAGATCAATTAGAATGCTATTCATACAGTCTTTAACTAGAAATTTTGTTACGTGTGCTAGATAGTGTCAGTGGAGATAGAAGAGAAACATGAATCAGGGCAATATGCAGGAGGTAAAATAGATACAAAATTTGGGAAGTAAGAAAGATGAAGGGATCAAGGATAAATACTAGTATTTTATTTGCATGGTATGTGGGATAATTGTGCCATTCACCAAGATAAAGGACACAGAACAAGGAACAAATATTGGGACAGGATATTGAGAATTTGGTCTTAGACATAGAATTAGTGGTGCCTTTAAAGCATCCAATTTGAACTTATTACTGAGTATCTAAATATAAGGTTCTATAGCGGAGAGGAGATGTGTAAGATGGAGAAATAAATTTGAGACTCAAAAATAATTGAAGTTGTGGACATTACCAAAAGGGTCTGGAAGTTTTAAAAGCTGAAATGAAGAGGCTGAAATGGTATTCAGAAAGATAGGGGAAAAAAACAAAATAAAAGAAGTGTGGTGTCATAAAAGTCAAGAAAGGAGACAATGTACACCATTTTCAAATTCCAGGGGAAATCCAACTAAAAAATGAAAAAAAAATGTCCATTACATTTATAACTAGAATTATAGATAACTTTCAAAGGGCTGCCTTCACTGGTGGGGGGAAAGCTGGATTGGAAAGTGTAAAGGTTTATGTGAAATTGGAACAGTAGACAGTTCTTCAAAAAGTTTGAGAAGAAAAGGACTTTCAGCATCAATAATAACACATTTCTCTTTTTCAATTTTGGTTTAGGAAAACAAACGTGAAATGGGCCACCAAGAATTCCTAATTTACTCTGATATTAATATCCTTTAATTTCTATAGGAATATCAAGAAATAAAAGTAATATTAATTATATTATTAAAATATGTATACAGAAAATGTAGAGAAGCAATTTAAACAGAAAAAGAGAATAGATTCCATTGAAAAGATGAAATGAATGGTGAGCATCTATGGAACCAAATTCAGAACTTGGAACAATGAGTCATGTGTAGGCTTACAAAGATAAATGAGTTCTGAGGAAACTGGGAGGGCAATCTTCTGTTAAAGACATGATGACCACCAGAAAAATTGAACAAATTGTCCAGATTTCCAGTGAGTTTAAAACTGTGGTAGAAACCATTCTGTATCTCATGTAGGCTGTTGGAGTATCTTGGTTTTATTTATGGTGGTGATTCTGTGTTTTATTTTTAAACAAATACTTTTGAGCCACTCACTATTTGCCAGTAAACTCTTAGTTTACTCAACAACTTACATACATTAACTCATTCAATAATCCCACCCCTCCCCAAAAAAAAACATTCTAAAGGAGGTACCATTTTCACTTATATTTTACAAATGAGAAACTTGAGGCTTAAAAGAATATCGATCTTGCTCAAGTTATCATAAATGATTTACTTAGGATATAAATGCTGGTCTTATTCTTTCACAAAGTTTAATCTCTTAATCAAAATGAATGAAGCTATAGGGTTTATGTTTTTTTGTTGTTTTCTTTTTGCCATCAATCTCTAAAGGGTTTATTTATTTATTTATTTATTTATTTTTAAGATACTTAGATTACATAAATATTACATAAAAAATGTAGTGGATTCCCCTATGCCCCATTCCCCACGTTTTCCCACATTAACAACATCCTTCATTAGTGTGGTACATTTGTTGCAATTGATGTTTTCAGTGGTATAGTTTAGCTCTGCCGTCATGAAAATTTCGGATCAGTATATTTAAAGTATGATTCCTTTAGGAATGCAGATAATATTTTTTTCTAAATACTCAATATAATTTGTCTGTCTTGTCTTACTTGGAGAAAAATATCGAAGGAAATATTGCAGCTTTCAGATATCTCTAGGGTTTCACATTTAGACCCAAAGGACCTAGGAAACAATAATTCACCCAAACAAATTCAGAATGTGCTCAATGGAGCCAAGCCATTTCTAAGCAGGTGAGTCAGATGGAGTCTGCACATGGAGCTGATCTGCCCATTACAAAACTTTATTCATGGTGAGCTGTGGTATTTGATGAAACATACTGCATTCAGCGATAATACCTCTAGCATCCTGCATTGCTTGCTCTGTGCCTTACCAGTACTTTCTACAGGAAGACGTCTATTTACAGTTAAAATACTACTTTACAACCCCCAGTCTTCCTTCTGTCTTCCCTCCCATCCCTCCACCTTTCTCTTTCATTCCCTTTCTCTCTCTCTCTCTCTCTCTCTCTCTCTCACACACACACACACACACAATCCTTAAAGACTCCCTGTTGAATTAAACAGAAAACATCCTACACTTTACCCTCCTTCCTGCAACAGTACCCAGAAAAGAGAGTTTATGCTACACGGCTCATGGAAGGGATATTCGGAGGCATATGAAGTTTCATACATAAAACTATGCTCTGAGGGTGGGTCGCCAAGAAAAACTCTACACCTAAGTGCTGGTAAGTGTTTTTGTGTTTGTTTCTTTCTTTTGTTTTTGTTTTTAAATCCATCCTTGGACTCTTGGAAATGCTGTATATAAAGGTAAATTAAAAATGGATGCTCACTGTAATTTTTGAAACCTGAAATAAGGCTTTACTGCTACAGCCTCTTATAAAGGATATTTGACATAAAGCAAGGATCCAAGGTAACAGACTGAAACCAGTGCTTCTCAACCTTTTCCATGTCACATATGGCATAACATTTGTATTGATGTTAGCATGTATGGGGGGAGCATCTTATGGCTGAAGAAGTCACTGTGTTAGGATATCTGTAGTGCACTGGCAGTACTCAGTGTGCCTCTGCAGTCTGGCTGGTAAATTGTAGTGAGGAAACCAAGTTTGGTACAACCCTGGACTGGAGGACATTCCAGCCTGGAAAAGCCCTTTAAACCGTGATAGAGTACAGGGCAAGGCCTGGATAACACAAGGTTGTGAATAAATTGGGAAGTATCTTCATGAATAGAATAATTAATAGAAAAGAGGTTTCCCAATGGCCACTTTTTCGTTCCCTGTTATTGAACGGTCTGTGCAAAGCATTATCATTGTATCAGATGTGGAAGTGGCAGTAGACATATCAGAAATATGTCCTCAGTCCTTCAGTAACAAGCCAAAATCTTTAAAAATTAGGATAAAAGGGAGATTTAATTCACTCTGCAGCTATGTACTGAGAATCTACATGGGCAACATATAATCTACAGAAAATAGGAAAGAACGAAATAGATGAAACTCCTTGTTCTTAAATATTTAACCAGTTGTCAAAAAGGATTAAATATGATAATTACTAAAGAAATAGATGTGAGATAACTGGGCATTCATATCCTTAAAACTATCCTTGTCCACACAGCCCTTGGTGAGTCTTTTTTATATGGACAGGGCAGGCATACTCCAGTTGAATTATGTGCTCAAACTAATTCAAATATAGGTCAGTCAAAGAAAACCAAAACAGAAATAATCTTAAAAATATGGCTAAGCACTTCTTGACATTCCAATCATTGAATTTTTTCTTTAGGCTACATGCTTTCAAACGTGGCTGTAGATTAGATGAGACTTGAAGATAATGATTCCTTCCAAGCATCCTAGAGAAACAAATTGCAAGCCATGAAGAAAAATTACTTTCAAAAATGTAGAGGAATTGAGAGAGTTGTGTGGATGATATATGCTATATTTTACGAGTAATTTAACAGATTTTCATGGGTAATTTTGTTTCTATGTGACTTGTTAGTTTTGAATTTGGAATTTAAGCTGCAGTTTAATATTCAACTTCATTATCACCTATTAATAATAACTATTTACCATAGTTAGTGTTCTCATTGATACATTTCTTTTCCCATATAGTTAATTGTGATTTGGTTTGACATGTTTCTTGGAACCACCACAACTCCTGAAGTTGCACAAGTTCAATGAGGAAAACATAATTTACGGATAATCTTTGTTATTTTAAGTAAAATGAATAATGATATAAATAAACCTCTTCCTCCACCACCATCTTAAAGTGATGTGATCTACTTTAGTTTTACATCATATGGTAACCTTATAATGATCCTCAACTGTGTTCAAATCATAAATTCATAGCTGAAATTGAAATAAAAGACTGTGAGAAAAAGTTTAGTGTATTTAAGTCCCATATGCATGTAAAAGAACCCATAA
>JAQZBX010061434.1:0-17101 GCA_029593785.1 Cabassous unicinctus
CAGGAGAATTCCAATGTCCCCAAAATGCTCCCATGTTACACCTATTCTTCCTTCTCCTTCCCCTCAGAACCTCTGGTGGCCACTGCCTATATATCAATAATACAAATTCTTCCATTGCTAGAATAATAAGTCTATAATAGAATAACAGTAGAATAATAATAAGTATAATTTAGTCCATTGCTCATTACTCAATCTTGAGGATTTTGGGATAATGATGCCCACTCTGTTTCTGATTGAGTGTTGGCTTAGATCCCATGGGACAGATGAATGGAATTGTTGTGCTTGTAGTTGTAGATACTCTGTTTTTTGGGATGGGCGCGGTCCATCATCATCCTTTTGTTAGTTGTCCTGGGTGAGTCCAGTGAACTGGAGAGTAGGTATTGTATGCGACTCTGCTGAGATTCAGGGCTCAACTGGCATATGAACAGACCGAAGATTTAAGTCTCTGGGACATATATTTTATAAGTATGGTGCTAATTATAGGTTCAAATAAAAGGGGGAGAAGAGCCATGTGTAGGAAAATTATAAATGAGTCTAACTTTATTATATTGGGGGGCATAAATTTGAAAAGTAAGGCCCACTGACAAGGTTCCAGATTCTGGAGATTGTCTGCCCTGCTTAGTTTCTAGATGTCTCTAGAGAACTCAGGAGCCCCACTGTTTGAGGCACTGTTTACAGGGGCAGTTAATGGACCTCCTGACTTACTTTGAAACATCTTAGCCATAAAAACTCATTTGTATTTAATATTTCCACCTTTTGGTCAAGATCTTTTTCCAGATGCACAGCTAGTAGGCATTTGGCAATAATCCCTAGGTGCCAGGGAGGCTTATCCCCAGGAGTTATTTCCCAACCTGGGGCAGAAGGTAGTGAAACTATATGTGAGTTTGGCTTACAGAGAGGCTACATTTGAGCAACAAGGAGGCTTTCAGGAGGTAACTCTTAGGCAATGTATAATACTAGGCTAAGTCTCAATTTCACAAAAAAAAGGTTCATAAGTACAATCATCAATATCAAGGGCCTAGCATAATGGTCTGTCCTACTTCACTAGGCACTGCCATGTACTTGGGGGAGTCTTGCTGCTCTATTAGAGAATGTAGCAGGAGCCCCCAGGATGGGAATTCAATATTCTTTCGGTTATTATGTGGGTCTCCACCCACTGAGACAATGCTCCATGAGCACTTGAACATATTCATATGCCTTAGACACATGCCCCAGGTGCATCCCTCCCTATACATCCTCCTATCTCTGACACCCTGCTCCAGTGATCTTCTCTTGTCAAAGTTGTGACCCTTCTGCATTCCAAAACCTCCCCCAAAACAAAGCCAACAAAATAACCAAATAAAATTAATAAGAAAATAAAATAATAATAAATAACAAATACAAAAATAAAAAACAAAAAAATAAAAAAAATTATTCATTGTGTCTTTCATCACTGTAAGATCTGTTATCTTTTATGTATAGTGACAATTTCTTTCATATGTTCCTCCAGTGTCTTTTTTTTTTTGCTTTATCTTCAAAGAAGCTTTAGGTTACAGACAAGTCACAGAGAAAATATGGGGGATTCCCGTATACCCAATGCCCACCCCTTCTCCCCTATTAAGAACATTTTACATGTGGATGGTATATTTGTTACAGTTGATGTACAAATACTGAAGCATTGCTACTAACCATGGTCAATGGTTTACATTATGGTTTACATTTTGCACCATACATTTTTATGGGTTTTGACAAAATTTAAAATGGCCTGTATCCATTATTGCAAGATCATGCAGAACAATTCCAATGCCTTAAAAATACCCTATATTCCATCTATTCTATTTTCCCCTCTTCCAACCCCAGAACCAATGGTAACTAGTAAGTTTCAATTTTTGAAGAATAAGGTTCGTAGTTACATGCAATAATACTGAGGGCTTAATATATTGGTCCGTTTTCTTTTATAAGGTACTGCCTATGTTCTTGAGTGATTCTTGTCCCTCTAATTGAGAACATACCATGCTGTTTTGACCACTGTAGCTTTGTAATATGTTACAAGGTCAGGCAGTGAAATTCCTCCCACATTGCTCTGTTTTGGAATGCTTTTGGCTATTCAGGTGCACTTTCCTCTCCAAATGAATTTGGTAATTGCCTTTTCTATTTCTGTAAAGTAGGTTGTTGGAATTTTGATTGGTATTGCATTGAATCTATAAATCAGTTTGGGTAGGATTGACTTCTTCACGATATTTAGTCTTCCAATCCATTAACACAGAATATCTTTCTATTTGTTTAGATCTTTTTAAAATTTCTTTTTGCATTGTTTTGTAATTTTCTGCATATAGGGCCTGTACTTCTTTGGTTAAATTGATTCCTAGGTGTTTGAGTCTTTTTGTTGCTATTGCAAATGGAATTTCACCCCTAATTTCCTCCTCAGATTGTTCAATATTAGTGTACAGAAACATTACTGATTTTTGTGTGTTGATCTTGTATCCTGCCACTTTGCTGAAACGGTTTATTTGCTCAAGTAGTTTTGTTGTAGACATTTCAGAATTTTCTAAATACAGGATCATGTCATCCACAAATAGTGAGAGAATTACTTTTTCTTTTCCTATTTGGATGCCTTTTACTTTATTTTTTTCTTGCCTAATTGCTGTAGCTAGAACTTCTAGTACAATGTTGAATAACAATGGTGACAGTGGGCACACTTGTCTTGATTCTGATCTTAGAGGGAAAGCTTTCAACCTTTCTCCATTGAGTATGATGTTGGCTGTGAGTTTTTCATACATTCTTTTTTATCATATTGAGGAATTTTCCTTCTATTCCTATCTTTGAAGCATTTTTATCAAGAAATGATGCTGGATTTTGTCAAATACTTTTTCTGCATCAATTGAGATCATCATGTGGTTTTTTTCCTTTAATTTGTTAATGTGGTATATTAAATTAATTGATTTTCTTATGTTGAACCACCAGGCTTGCATACCAGGAATGAATCCTACTTGGTCGTCATGTATAAGTCTTTTGATATGCTGTTGGATTCAATTTGCAAGAATTTTGTTGAGAATTTTTGCATCTATGTTCATTAGAGAGATTGGTCTGTAATTTTCTTTTCTTGTATTGTCTTTATCTGGCTTTAGTATTAGGGTGATGTTGGCTTCATAAAATGTGTCGGATAATTTTCCCTTCTCTTCAATTTTTTGGAAGCATGTAAACAGGATTGGTGTTCATTCCTCTTGAAATGCTTGGTAGAATTCACCTGTGAAGTCATCCAGTCATGGACTTTTCTTCATTGGGAGAATTTTAATGATGGATTCAATCTCTTTTAATGTGATTGGTTTGTTAAGTTCCTGTATTTCTTATAGAGTCAGTGTAGGTTCTTCATGCACTTCTAGCTTTTTGCCCATTTCATCTAGGTTGTCTAGTTTGTTGGCATATAGTTTCTCATAATACCCTCTTATGATCCTTTTTATTTCTGTGGGGTCAGTCATAATTTCACCCCTTTCATTCCCGATTGTATTTATTTGCATCTTCTCTCTTTTTTTCTTTGTTAGTCTAGCTAGGGGTTTGTCAATTTTATTGATCTTCTCAAAGAACCAGCTTTTGGTTTTGTTGATTTTCTCTATTGTTTTCTTTTGTTGTTGTTGTTGTTCTCACTTTTATTTATTTCTGCTCTAATTTTTATTATTTCTTTCCTCTGCTTGCTTTGGGAGTGGGCTGCTGTTCATTTTCTAGTTTCTCCAGTTATTCAGTTAGATCTTTGATTTTAACTCTCTTCTTTTTTAATATAGGTGTTTAGGGCTATAAATTTCCCTCTCAGGACTGCCTTCACTGTATCCCATAAGTTTTGGTAAGTTGTGTTTTCGTTGTCATTCATCTAAGTATATTTACTAATTTCACTTACAATTTCTTCTTTGACCCACTGATTATTTAGGAGTGTGTTGTTTAGCCTCCACACATTTGCCAATTTACCTCTTTCCTGTCTATTATTGATTTCCAGTTTCATTCCATTATGATATGAGAAGGTGTTTTGTATAATTTCAATCTTTTTATATTTATTGACACTTGTATTGTGACCTAACATGTTCTATCCTGGAGAAAGATCCATGAGCACTTGAGAAGAATGTATAACCCACTGAGTTTGGGTGCAATGTTCTGTATATGTCTGTTAGGTCTAACTTATTTATCATATTGTTAAAGTTCTCTGTTTCTTTGTTGATCTTCTGTCTAGTTGTTTTATCTAATGATGTGAATGGTGTGTTGAAGTCTCCCAAGTATTATTGTAGAGATGTCTATTCATATGTCATATCTTATTTTTGTCTGTCTTTTTACTCTTTTGGTTATCCTTTCTGCTATTCTTTCTTCTCTACTCTCCTCCAAGCCTCTCTCTCCTGTCTTTTTCTTTCAGGAGTTCAGGCTTCCTTTAATATTTCCTGAAAAGGTGGATTCTTTTTTATGAACTCTCTTAGTTTTTGTTTGTTTGTGAATATTTTAAACTCACTTTCATATTGGAAGAACAATTTTGCTGGATAAATCTTGGCTAGCAGTTTTTCTCTTTCTGTATCATAATTGCATCATACCACTGTCTTCTCGCCTCCATGGTTTCTGTTGAGAAATCTGAATTAAGTCTGATTGGGCATCTGTTGTATGTGATGGTTTGCTTCTCCCTTGCTGCTTTCAGAATTTTCTCTTTATTTTTAGTGTTTGACATTCTGAGTAGTATGTGTCTTGGAATAGGTCTATTGGGATTTATTCTGATTGGGGTACGGTGCACTTCTTGGACATGTAAGTTCATTTCTTTCATAAGCATTGGGAAATTTTCAGTTGTTATTTCCTCAAATACTTGTTCTGCCCCTTTTCCCTTCTCTTCTCCTTCTGGAACTCCCATGACATGTATGTTTTTGCATTTCATGTTATCATTCAACTCCCTGAGTCCCTGCTCAATTTTTTAAATTCTTTTCTCTCTGTGTTCTTTTCTGTCTTCAATTTCAGCTGTTCTGTCTTTGGTGTCTCTTATTCTTTCTTCTATCATTTCAAATCTGCATCGTATGCCTCTAATATGGGTTTGTTTGTTTGTTTTAATGTTGGGACAAAGCGCAGATGCAATCCCCCACCAACACAAATTATGCAATTGAGTTTCCCCCATGTGGGGAAATTGCAGGGCAGGGGTCAGCAGATCTCCAGTGCAATGGATCAGCCTTGCTCTTGGAAAACCACCTTTGTGATCGTGGTATCTCCCCTGCCAGGTAAGTATCTCTAATGTGTTTTTTATCTCACCTATCATGTCTTTCATTCCCATGAGCTCTGTTACTTTTTGATTCTGGTTTTCAAATGCTTCTTTGTGCTTGCTCAATGTCTTCTTGATGTCATGTATCTCTTTAGCCATATTGTCTTTCATCTCTTTAATTTGATTTTGGAAATTTGTGTGCATCTTGTTGATTAGTTTTCTCAAATCTGGTGTCTCTTCTGGGGCTTCGATATACTCCTTTTCTTAGTTCATCTCGTCCGTTTTCTTAGGATGACTTATAATTTTTTGCTGATGTCTAGGTATCTGATTAGAATGGTGAGTTTACTCAGATGCTCAATTTCTCTCTCTTTCATAGGGATTTAGTGGCAGGGGCTTTGTGTTACTGCTGTTATTTGATTCTTGGTTCCACTTGTTCTGGGTCTTTAGGATTGTCCCTGTTAGCTGCTCAGAACTGGGCTCTGGGCCCAGTATTAGGTTGCAGATCCGCTTCCTAAAGCCTTGGTGAGGGAGGCTATAAAGGCATGAAGAAGCCTCACTTACTTTTAATTTCCTCACATGCACTTCCTTGGTCTGCCAGCATATGGCTCTCTTTGGCAGCCTTCTCAGTTCAATGCCTGGTGGGATTGTGTTTACTGCAACAGGGAAGGGATTAGTGTGATAGAAGTTCTTGCCTGGAGACTCAGAGCCTCGTATTTCAAACTTTCTCAGAGGCAGTTCTAAAACCTTTGCTGGCAACCCCTTCCCTTTTCCCAGGTAGGAAATAATCCACTCCGCTCTGCATCTCAACAACCAGTCCTGGTCAGTAGAGAGGGAGATTGAGAGGATTGGATCTCTTTAGTCCCTTGCCAGGTCCCAAGGCAAAAAATGGTGCGGCCCCAGCTGGCCTGGAAGGGTTCATGGGACACAGCAGACCAAATTTGTGGGTCAAAAGCTGAGTCAGCCTTAGGCTGTGCCCCTCTCTTTCCCCTTACCTGGGGAGGTGGATCCTGGGGCCTCCTTTGTCTGTAGCCACCAGCCGGAAGCCTGAGAATTCAAAAGTGTCTATAGTGTGGGAGAGGGTGCCAGCAGTAGTAGTTGCTACTTTTAACTCACAGTTTTGTCATCACAATTCTTTTCCTTTGTCTTTCTTTCTTCTAGGTGGTGTCCAGCCTTCCCTTGGTGTCCTAAACCCTAGAAGATATATTTCTAGGACGTTTCTGCTTGGCCTTTAGCTATTTTTCTGGGAGAGAAGAGAGTTCTGTATCTTTCTAGTCTGCCATCTTCCCAGAAGTCCTCTGCAGATGACATCTTGATAGCTAGTTGATCAAAGGACGCATTGGATCACAATACCATTTTAATTCTAAATTTCCTGGCAAACAGGGGATATAAAGTGTGTAAGAAAAAGGCTCAGGTTTCACAGCCTACTCTGAAAGTTAGGGTTTGAATTTTGAAAGGGCAGAGAAACTTATTGCCAGACAGAAGGGAAGCCTTAGCCAGAGTGGTTGAGCCGATGACTGGGAGAGAGCTGTGAAGATTCCTAGGAATGGCAGGATTCTGCCATATTTGAATACCAGGTTTGGACTTTTGCTATACGTTTGTATGCAGCTTTAAAAGGAGGAGACCAGGAACTGCTAAATTGGACAAATGAATGCAAGCAAGCATACTATAAAATAAAGGGGAAACTACTGACTGCCCCAGCCCTAGGTCTCCCAGATATAAAAGAGCTTTTTGATTTGTTTATCCATTAATGGCAAAGAGTCAGTCTGGGGCTTTTAACCCAGAACCTTGATGACACCCAGAGGCCTGTTGCCTATTTCTCAAAACAACTTGATGCAGTAGGACAGGGTTGGCCTATCTGCCTCTGAGCAGTGGTAACCACTTGTGATTTACTGCTAGAAGTGGAGAAATTTACCTAAGGACAACCCACAACTGTACACACCCCGCACTGTGTGTGGCCCCTCCTAGAGCAAAAAGGGGGAGAGGGGTAGTGGCTCACATCTGGGAGGTTAACCAGATACCAAGCTATCTTATTAGACAATCCTAATGTGAGGATAAAAGCAGTCTCCTCTTTAAACCTGGCTTCATTACTTCCCAATCATCAGAAGGACAGGAGCATGCTGTATACAAATAATTGAGGAAGTGTATTCTAGATCAACCTCTGGAGAATCCAGACTTGGAGATGTTCACTAATGGAAGCAGTTTCATGGATCAGGGACACAGAAGGGCTGGGTATGCTATAGTAAACTTACAAAAGTTTCTCGAAGCCAAGGCCCTTCCTCCAGTTACGTCTACTCAATGAGCAGAACTCATAGCCCTCACCAGGGCCCTACACTTAGGGAAAGATAGAAAGGTAAACATATACATGGACTCTAGATATGCATTTTCAGTGGTTCACACTCATGGGGCCATTTGGAAGGAAAGAGGGTCTGTTAACCTCAGAGAAAAAGGAGATAAAACATGCTGCCATAATTCTGGCCTTGTTAGATGCTATCAGGCTGCTTCAAGAAATAGCAGTCATCCATCGCCCTGGACATCAAAGAAATAATAACTTAATAGCAACAAGAAACAATTGAGCAGATCATGCAGCAAAAGAGGCAGCCAAGTTCCAGATACCTAGAGTAGTTATTGTGGCTCATACACCAAGTATTGATTTAACACATTTATACCCCCAAACTTCCTCAAATGACTTGTCAAGAGCTGAGGAATGGGGTTTTCCTTCCAAACTGTATATTTGCAGTATAATCCAGAGGCAGCAGAGGAGCCAGTGCAGATCACTCCAGAGGTCTTGATTTATAATGAAGGAGTAGCCCTGATTCCAGAAAACTTAATGAAAAGAATTATGGCCTATTTATATCAGTGCAGTCACTATGGGAGGACACCATGTACCAATAGCTACAGAAATACGTTGCGGGCCCTAGCATGAGAAAAAAACTATACAAAGAGTGACCCAAGAGTGTCTTGTTTGTGCCAAAATCAATCCCAAGACAATGCCCTCCACCAATTACAAGGGGGATGTAGCAGTTTGATATTGTTTATGAATTCCAAGAATAGATATTGGATTATGTTTGTAAACTGGTCTGTCCCTCAGGCATATTAGATTATATTGGATTCAGAGGTTTCACTTTTACTTGATTATATAATGATTAAGGCTTTGATTGGGCCATGTCATTAAGATGTTGAGTTCCCCCTCCCCCTTGGTGGGCAGGGACTCACAGATAAACCACACCACAGAGAAGGGAGGTTGGAGTTTTAGCTGGAGCCCTGGAAGTAAATACACAGGAGAGAGCAGAGCAGCTGAGCCCGGATAGAAATGAGCCTGGGAAGAGAGGAACACAGGAAGCCTGGACCTTTGCAGATGTTGGCAGCCATCTTGCTCCAACATGTGGCAGCAAACTTTGGTGAGGGAAGTAACTTATGCTTTGTGGCCTGGTAACTGTAAGCTTCTACCCCAAATAAATACCTTTTATAAAAGCCAACAGATTTCTGGTATTTTGCATCAGCACCCCTTTGGCTGCCTAATACAAGGAGTTCAAGCATGAGGAACAGGATCAGGGGAACACTGGCAAATAGATTTTACTGTTGTGCCAAAGGCCCAAGGAAACTATAAATATCTGTTTGTGTTTGTGGACACTTTATGAGGGTGGGTTGAGGCTTTCCCTTGCAGAACAGAAAGAGCATCTGAAGTAACTAAGGGAGATTATTCCCCAGTTTGGAGTGCCACTCTATTCAAAGTGATAATAGGAGCACCTTCACTATTAAAATAACACAAGATGTATCTAATGCTTTCGAAATTGATTGGAGGCTACATGCATCCTGGAGATCACAATCCATGGGAAAAAACAAAAAAATAAATTATACCCTAAAGAAAACTCCAGCCAAGTTTTGCCAAGAGTCAAATTTAACCTGAGACAAAGCTCTGCCAGTTACCCTGCTTAGGATAAGGGTAGCTCCCAGAAGCAAGCTTGGTTTGAACACTTATGAACTAATATATTGGAAACCCTTCCTTAAAACTAATTGTAATCACAGTCTAGAGTATGAACATGTTTTTACCAAATTGGAAACCATAACATCTATTTAATCCTTAGGACCCACTATGCAATACACCAATATGCCTTGGATCGGCTGCTATTCCTCACAGATGTGTCACTATATCATATCAATCCAGGGGATTGGGTACTTCTTAGAAATTGGAAAATGCAGCACAACGATAGTCAATTAAAAGCCTAATGGATGCAAATATTCTTGCTGTCCTGATTTTGTGATAATCAGAGTAGGCAAAACATTTGCTATATTAGAAACCATGCATGTGTCCCCAGACCTAGTTTTTCTCCCTAGGTCTGGTTTTTGGAATGCTGGTGATAAACTAAGCCTGATTTATTATATGACCATTCTGTATGGGAAAAGACTAACTTTGGGTATCTTTGGTCAACCTTAAGGCTATAGCAGCAGGACGGATGTGGCTCGGGTGGTTGGGCGTCCATCTCCCATGTGGAGGGACTTGGGTTCAATCCCCAGGACCTCCCAGTAAAAATTTAAAAAAAGAAAAATATAGAAGGTGCATGGGCCACCAGGCCCCATGCGCGGGTGTGCCACCAGGCCCTGCAAGCCATGCAGCAAGATGATGACATAACAGGAAAGTGACACAAGGGACAGCCAAGACGAGATGCACCAAAAAACCAGGAACTAAGGTGGCGCAGGCAGTAGGACTCCTCTTTTCCACATCGGAGTTTCCAAGGATCGAATCCCAGTGAAGACAGGAGGAGAAGGATGAGAAGAGAGGGCAGGAAACAAACACAGAGTCGCCCAGCGAATGGACACAGAAACAGCAAAAATGGGGTGGGGGGGCAAAAATGGATAAAAGTAAATAAATAAATAAATAAATCCTTTAAAAAAATGTATAGGGGAGGAAGATATGGACTATAGTTGGTAGTAATACTTTGGCGATGCTCTTTCCTGATTTGTTAACAAATGTTTCACAACAATGCAGGGTGTTCGTAGGGGGGGTGACGTGTGGGAGCCCTGTATGATGTTATGCATGTTTGTTTTGTAAGTTCACGATGTTTACTGAACACTTATAGTTTATGTATGTTCATGTATGAATGATATACTTCAATAAATTATTTTTTTAAAAAGCCTAATGGGATGGAATTTATCAAGTTTTGCTTGTTACTCATTCTTCTGTTAAGTTACAGGGCATTCAAATTAGGCTCCATCATTTGAAGATGAAACCCATCATCATCCAAGAGGGTGATTCTCCATCTTTCCAAAAGAAGGCTAAGTCTTCACATCCCTCAGCACCAGAGCAAGACCGCCACCCTAGCCAGGATTCTCCCCTCATTGGTTATACCTGTGAGTCCATCAGACTCACTTTTTGCTAGTTCAAAAGGAACTAGCAAGATAAGTAATGGCTGATATAGATTGTACTGCTTGGCTGTGTATTCTTCTCTTTCTTGTTGGCTAGATTCTTTTAATAATATTTTATGGGCTAATGATGGCATATGTCTTATCTAAAGGCTGGAATCATTTTCTATATAATGAATAATCTAGATGACTCAGTATCTTAGACTAAGTACCAGATTGCAACCACTAGCTAAACCCTTTAGATTAGATTATTAAAATGATTGGCATTGTTTTCATCTTTATAACCTTGTCTGCTTGTAACCTCCCTTGTCCCATGGAAAAATGGAAGGAACATTTCATTGTTAAAGCTTCCCATGCCCTTGCCTGGGGAGGGCAACTGAAGGATTGCTGGGTATGTCATTCAAATCCTTATATAAAATCCTCTTCCTACATTGCTATAACTGTACCTGGTTTCCTCCAAGTCTAGAGTTAATACCTCTAGAGGGACACCAGAACCTTAGAATTGAGCTTCCCATAGAAGGGGAATTACTCATCTTTGGCTCTTTCCCTTGCTTTGATCTTACCCCCTATCATAACTGATCCCTGGAATGAGATGGAAGATATGGAACCTGTGATGGTTAGGCTAATGTGTCAACTTGGCCAGGTAATTGTTCCCAGTTGTTTGGTCAAGCAAGCACTGGGCTAATTGTTTTTTTTTTTACTGGGAGATCCCAGGAATCGAACCCAGGTCCCTCCATATGGGAGATGGATGCCCAACCATTTGAGCCACATCCGTCCCCCTGGGCTAATTGTAATACAAGGACACTTATGGATTTTAGTCACCAGTGAGTTTACTGCAGAGATAGCTGATTATGTCTACATCAATCAGGGAGATTGCCATCAGCTTTATCCATTCAGTTGAATGCCTTAAAAGGGGAAGTGATTTCAGCATTCAGAGAGAATTTCCCAGCTCGTCTTTGGACAGCCACCATCTCCCAGAAACTCATCAAGGACCTTCATTAGACTTTCATCAAAGCCCCTGGTTTGCAGCCTGAGGAACCTGGACTTATGCATCCCCACAGTCATGTGAGAGATTCTTATAAAATCTTTGATATTATTGACAGATATCTCCTGTTGATTCTGTTTCCCTAGAGAACCCTGGCTAATACAGAACCCTACTCCTAAGCTCCTCTCAGCCGCCCCACGTTATATATGACCACGGAGCTAACATATCCTGGGTCCTTGCAGACAACCATAATCAAACGGTCTGTAATTTATGGTAAATGGGGTCCCTAAAGGGCAACAATTTGTCAGGATTTAATGAGAGGGACTATAAATATAGAAGGGGGCTTTTATACCTATTATACCATCAAAAGTTCTGATAATGACCAAAAATGGGAGTTGGCATATAAAAAGCCAAGAAATTTGAATAAATGGAAGAAAACCTGCAAAAATCCTCCCCTGCAAGTTACATTCCTTACATGAACCCTATAAAGTGTACCCTTTGTCTGCTCTCTGCCGCGATCTTAACAAAACCTTAGATAGCCCGAAAGTATTCCAACAGTTACAGGCTATACAGAGAACTTCCTGAGAAATTCTCTGTGCCCCAAAAGGCTATATCTTTATCTGTAGAAGTCCATGGAGCCGTTTACCTTTCAAAGGTTTTGAAGACGGTATCTTTGATACTCAGATCAGAATGTTCCAATGTATAAATAATGCCTGGATAAAGGGCCAGTGTACCATAGGGTATTTAAACCCTGATATTTCTATTTACCAACTGTAGCAGTTTGATATTATTGATGAATTCCAAAAAGAAATATTGATTATTTTGTAAACTGGTCTGTTCCTCTGGGTTAGTGATACCCTTAGATTGTATTGAATTCAGAGGTTTCTCTTTTACTTGATTAAACTATGACTAGGGCTTTGATTGGGCCATGTCAATAGGAGGTCGAATCCCTACCTCATTGGTGGGTGGGGACTCACAGAGAAAATGACAAGGCAGAGGAGGCAGTTGGAGTTTTAATTTTGGAGCCCTGGTAAGTATACACACAGAGAAGCACATACGTGAGGAAGGAGAGAAGGCTCCATTAGACATGGCAGAGGCCTGGGGAAGAGGGACAAGCCATTCACCTGATAGTTTACAGCTGGCCTTGTGGAGAGAGCAGAGCAGCAGAGCTCAGAGAGAAACGAGCCTAAGGAGAGATGAGATTTATCCCAGCCTAGGGCTGAGATTGGAAGAATCTGGACCACGGAGCCTTAAGAGGGAGAGAAAGCCTGAACCCTTGCAGACATCAGCAGCCATCTTGCTCCAACACGTGGCAACAGACTTTGGTGAAGAAAGTAGCTTACGCTTTATGGTCTGGTAACTATAAGCTTCTACTGCAAATAAATACCCTTTATAAAAGCCAACAGATTTCTGGTGTTTTGCATCAGAACCCCTTTGGCTGACTAATACACCAACCTACCCATCATCATTATAGTAAAGGGGCACTAAGTATGATCATAGCTGGCTTAGGTTT
This sequence comes from Cabassous unicinctus, assembly GCA_029593785.1. Lineage (NCBI taxonomy): Eukaryota > Metazoa > Chordata > Mammalia > Cingulata > Chlamyphoridae > Cabassous > Cabassous unicinctus. The sequence continues at coordinate 13,054 of JAQZBX010061434.1, forward strand.
AGCAATAGGGCTATTAGCTCCTTGAGGTGGCTTCACCTATCATGAAGGAGCTCTGTGTAACTTTACAGATATAGTAGAAGAACTGGCTAACTCTACTGATGCAGCTCTAGAGGCTATCCAAGTCTCCATCGACACTTTGGCCAGTGTAGTCATGGACAACCAAATAGCCCTGGACTATCTCTAGCAGAACAAGGAGGAGTGTGTACAACAGCTAATACCTCTTGTTGTACTTGGATAAATACCTCAAACAATTCAGCTGAATATACAAAAGCTTTATAGTCAAGCAACTTGCTTACATAACATTCATAACCCATCTGCAGAAACCCTGTGGGAATCAATGAAAAGTTACTTACCTGAACTATCTTTTGAGTCCAGTAATCACTATAACAATACTCCTCCTATTCGGACCAATAACACTTAATAGATTCCTTTGTTTCCAAGAGACTACATGCCACTGGACTGTTTTTCTTGGCAGCATCTATCAAATATCAAGAGTGCAGGCCTGTACTAGAACCAGATGTTTCACAACCTAGAAGCAGAGAATATCTTCAGCTTTAAGCCAAAAGATTTCATTCCTTAAATCCTGATCAACACCCCCTGTCAGCAGGGAGTAGTTAGAGTGGTTGTCGCCCCTTAATCCCTCAAGATTGAGGAGTGTCCCAATTAAAAGAGGGGACTGAAACCACCACTTTCCCACCGCTCAAAACCTCCACTCACTAACCCACTTTTCAGAGTAGCCCTTCCCTTACTGGTTTGTAGACGTTTCTAGAAACTTGTTCAAATGCTCACTGCTTCATGTTTATTCGTAGGAGGCTTACAGCCTCGCAAGAAAAGTTACTGTTTCTGAAGTCAGCTTTAACCGGTTCTAGTCACAGAGCATGCTAGGCCCCCATTTTAGGACCATGCAAAATTGCAACAAAGCATGCCCCGTTTAACCCCGCCTTTCTCAAAATGGATTGGCCCACATCATTTCACCACACCATTTAACATGCCCCTCATCCGCCTTTAACAAACCAGATTGGCCTGCGACAGCTCACCCCATCTTTAGCCACTCCCTTATGCCCACCTTCCCCAGACAGTGTAAAACCCCAGCGTCCATTTTGTTTGGACTTATCTGAGCCTTGCCTCAAGTCTCCTTGCTTGCTGACCATGCAATAAATTCTTTTCTTGAAATCCTGGTGACTCAGTATTGGTGTTTATAGGCATTGGGCAAATGGACCCTCTTGGCGTTGTCAGTAAGAAGGAGAGATGCAGGGACACCAAATGTCTAATTGGAGAGGCTGGCCTATGCTTGGAGCAGAGACAGTTTGTCTCAAGTAACAGGAGAGAAGACAGAGTGTGTGGGCACAGATGCAGCTTGGTTGGTGGATTATGGTGGTAAGAATTTGTGGAAGTTCTTGACCATGGTTTCTATTTTCTAGATGAAATAGGAAGCCAAGGCAGAGTGAGGATGGGGGAGGAGATGTTGGAGTTTTGAAGAGAGAGGGTTATCAAGGAAAGGGAATGGAAAAGGAATATGTAGCGTGATGGTCAGTCAGCAATAAGGGGCCTTTTGAGATTTACTGATAGCTAAAATAGTCAGCATGTTTGTATATTTTTTCCAACTACATTTAGATGTGCAGGTACAGGGAGGAAGTAGGAGAGTTGGATTAACAGGTGTTATAGTTTCACCAAAAAACTAAGGTGAATTAAGGGGAAAGGAAGTGGATTACAATAATTAACCTTGGAATTTAAACTGGACAAGAAGGTGCATGAGGACAAGAGTGAAGTGAGGGATGGAGAAAAATGTCTAATTCTGTGCTGGCCATGGTGCTAAACACATGTATTATCTCATGTAATCTTCACAAGCACCCCATGGAACCATTATCACCCTCTGTGTTAGTCAGGGTTCTCCAGAGAAGCAGAACCAACAGGATATTTATACACACACACACACACACATTTAGGTATATGCATGTGTGTATGTGTATATATATGTATGTATATAACAGGAATTAGAATCATGGGGATTGGCAAATCTAAATTCCACTGGGCAGGCCACAAGCTGGAAACTCTGATGAAGGTGAAGTTGCATTCCCTAGTAGAAGCTGGTTGGCTGAAACAGAGGCAGAAATTCTTCTTTCAGACTTCTGAAATCCTCAGTTCTGGTTTTTAAGACCTCTCCAAGTGATTAGATGAGACTCCTCACACTGCTGAGGGCAATTGCCTTTTTTGATTGTAGATGCAATCAGCTGATTATAGATGCAAATTCTTTATGAAATACCCTCACAGTAACAATCAGGCCGGTGCTCGCTTGACCAAACAACTGGAAACCATAATTTAGTTAAGTAGACACATGAATTTTAACCATGACATTCCTCTTTTTACAGACGAAGAAGTTGGGACTTAGAAAGACTATAACTTGCTCAAGGTCACACAGCTGATAAGTGACAAACCCAGCATCGAGTCCAGGAACGCTTGTCTCCAAAGGCTGAGCATGCAAGCTTCTTACTATATTGCTTTAACTGAAAAGTTAGTGGGTGCATTTTTAGAATTTTTGTTTTTTTATTGAGGTGAATTCACACAACATAAAATTAACATTTTAAAGTGTATAATTCATTGGCAGTTAGTACCTTCACAATCTTGTGCAGCCAGCACCTCTATCCAGTCCCAAAACATTTTCATCATCACAAAAGAAACCCCATTCTCATTAAGCAGTCAGTCCTCACTCCCTTCTCCCCACAGCCCCTGGCAACCACCAATTTGCTTTCTGTCTCTTTGGATTTACCTATTCTCAGTGTTCATACAAGTGGAATCACACATTATGTGGTCTTTTATGCCTGATTTCTTTCACTTATTAGTGGGTATTTTTAAAATCAATGCACATATAATAAGCATGGTAACTTTTTGTTCAAACATTTTTGTTAATGTTTTTTTAACTTCAGTTAATTTTAATACATTTTGATGTATTGATTTTTAAAATGTTTATAGTAAAATATTTGTATTTTACTTTATATTTAATTCCCTATCCATCCAGAGATTAAATAGCCATCTATATTTTCTTATAGCTTTTTATTAATTTTTGTTTACATTTGACTTTTTAAACCATCAAAAAGAAAGCTGAGGTTTAATCTGTGCAGAATTGGCAAAAAGTTGTTTGTAAACATTTGGAAATGAATAGAAATGGTAAAAGTATATCATGGGATTTGTAATTAGTAGCGTGAACATATAAGTAAGTGAGTTGTTTTTTTCTTTTTCTTGGAGTAATGGAAATGCTCTAATACTGATTGTAGGGATAAATGTACTACTCTGTGATTATACCAAATGTCATTGATTGTGCACATTAGATAAATTGTATGGTTTTAAACAAAAAAATAATAAGGTGGGTTAGGGGAAAATACATCAAATGGAAGATATGGATTATAGTTAGTAGTAATACTTTGACGATTCTCTTTCATAATTTGTTACAAATGTTTCACAACAATGCAAGGTGTTTGTGGTGGGGTGATATATGGTGGAGTGATGTACGGGAGCCCTATATGACTATGTTTGTTTTGTAAGTGCACAACTTTGAATATATACTTATTGTTTATGTATATTCATGTATGAATGATATACTTCAATAAAATTTTTAAGTGGAAAAAAAAGTATCTGATATGTGATTTATAGTGAGATGCTATTTTTTTCCCAGCTTTTCAATTTTCACCATTTTTTCAGTTTGTCAATTGTCCCAGCACCAGTTTTGAATAATTTATTCTTTTCCTGATAATTTGTGACACCTTTATCATATATTAAAATTTTATAAGTACTTGGATCTGTTCCTGGGCTACTTTTCCTATTTCATTGATTTATCTTTCCAGTTTTACATCTGTGAGAGACTATTTCCCTTTAGCACTCTTTTGTTTCAAAAATTTCTTAGGCAGTTTTGCATATTTATTCTTTCAGATGCCCTTTATTTATTTATTTTTTTTTTTAAGATTTATTTATTTTATTTATTTATCCCCCCCTTGCTGCTTGTGCTGCTGTGTCCATTCGCTGCGTGTCTTCTCTGTGTCTGCCTATCTCCCCC
>JAQZBX010061435.1:0-17108 GCA_029593785.1 Cabassous unicinctus
CATATCTAGAGTCACATCAAAAGAGGAGGTCAAGGAATGATGTTGAAAATGGAATTTTCTACTTGTATCTTCAAAGTGTCTAATCTTGGCAGCTGGCAGTGGAGGAAGGAAGAGGGTCACCTGTCACCCTTCCTAAAGGATGACTCTTTATAGAGCCAATTTACCACCCAAGTCAGAACAGCTCCTTAAATTCAAGTTTGATGAATTTCTTTCCCATTTATAAAAATCTTCAGGGTGGAAAACTGACACAGCCTTCTTGAGAATTCACTTGGCTTTTTAAAGACCTTCACAGTACTTTCTGAGACTTAAACTGATTGGCTCACTGTCTGTGTCAGGGGATTCTATATGCCCATCTGGTATAATTTTAGGTGCCTCAAAGAGTTGTGAGCTAACTACCTCAAAGTTTCCTGCACAGGGATTGCTACCTTGTAAAGACTCCCAAAATATTAATTAACCAATCAAATTGCCTCCAGCTGCAACCTAAACTCCTTTCCTATCTAGTTCTGGAAATGGAGAATGTGGCTGCTACCCTCCCTCTTAAAATACCACCAAGACATAAATATTATTTTCAAAGTCCTCTTCTTTCTCTTCTGAACACTAACTCCAGTTTCTTTCCCCTTCCCTTAGAGTTTCTACTCACAGACTCACAGGTTCAGAAGGGACTTCAAAATAGAACCCAATCAATAATTATTTCCAGGGCTAATCTAGACCCCCTTGGATTTTTATGTCTTTCCCACTGTGACATCCCACCCAGATTCAGTTTTCTAGAAGAGTCTGATTAGGCCCCAGGAGAGTGTGAGGGAGGAAAACAGGGTGATTTTTTTGTTATAAAGATCCTCTCTTGACAAGTCAGCACTTGCCTTTCTTTTAGTTGTGGTATTATATGTTTTTATTTTTTGTACAGATCTATTTTTAAAGCTTTGTTAGATATCAGAATGAGGACAGAGGCAAATCCTTTGCCAGCTAATTAGAGCCCTACATGTTAATGAACTCCCACCACTCTGCTGCCTTAGAGTGTCAGCAACCCCACAGGAAATTAATAAGTGCTTTAATCACTTGGAGACTGGAAAGGTCAATGCCCACCAAGGGTTCAAATGCAAAGACGACAGCACAATCATACCCTATTTTAAGAGCATAACAACAACTCGTGGGTTTTCAGAGAATGACACTCCAACAGGCAGATGGATTATAGCATCGCCATGGTCATAGGGCTAAAGGGACATAATCACAAAACAGTGATTTATGCTCATAATATAGACCCAGCAATTTTGCCATCTCTTCTAACTCTTAGTTTATTTCTTCAACTTAGAGGTGGTGGCTGGCAGCATAAGACCCCTGCAAAGGGATGGATCCCCCAATATTTTAGCCTTGCTTTTCTTTTAAAAGGTTCATATCCCTGGGCCTACCTCAAGCTTACCGAAAGCCAATCATAAGGAGTGAAGGGGGTTGTGAAGTGGCATATTCTTCCTTAGGCCATTCCTCTGAGTAGCCAGTGTGGGAGACCACTGGAAAATCCTGACACTGGTTACTGCAGAGCAATTTCCTCAGTTTTACTGCCTGTGTATAAAAGAGGTGGACCTGAGCAAGATATAATGCATTGTACTCAATGGTTCTGACCATGCTACAGAGGGGGAAAATCCAACTGAGGACACGGTGTTGGCACTCATAATATAAATACATGACAGAAATCAGGGAGGGAGGAAGTTTTATAGTCGAATGCTACGAAGAGGATATGCAACTGAAAGCTGAGAAAAGATTATTTGAGATAGCAATTAAGATTTAATTATACCATACATTCTTATTTTGTACCTACCCCTGCCCTTTGTTCTAGGAATATAATGGAGAACTAGAGAGACAGAGTCCCTGCTTCTTTGCAGCTTACAGTTATCAACCATCAATTTAGTGCCTTCATTTTGTCCACAAACAACTTTTCTCAGATATTTTCAATAGCACTCTCTCTCATCCTCTCACTCTCTTTTGGCTTACTTTAGGTCAGAACTCAAAGTCTATCTAGGTATTCTCAAGAAATCTATTACTGTCCTGTGCATGTACTGGGTAACCTAATATTTCTTCTTTTTTTTTTTTTATAACATACTTAGAAACCTTATCTAAAATAAAATTAAGTAGCATTTCTGATCTCCATTTTTAAAGTGGTAATTAGTACTCTGAACATGTTGTCCCATAGAAAGAATATTAGGAATATTAATTACTTTACCAGGTGAACCTGGTAAATCCTTTAGTTCTCCAATATTACCTGCATCATGTAGAAACAAACCAATAATGAAAATTGTTTCCCTGCAAAATGCCCACTAAAAATCCAACCGTGGATGCCCAATATCATCAGCACCAAAGTCTGCAGGAAGAGTCCTTTTGAATTTTTACTCATATCTCACGTCTATCTGATTTATCACCATTGGAGAGGCGTCTCATCCAAGGCTCACTATTGCCCTCAGGATCAAGTCAAGTCTAGACTCTTCAGCCTCCAGACTCTTCTTGGTCTGTTTTCCCTTCACCGTCACACCTCACTATGCAACTTTACACTCTTCCTTCTAGTATCACTGCAATACCTCACTTGGCTCACCACCCCATTTTCTCCCTCTCATCTGCTTCTCCTCCTGTTAGCTTACTCTCCCTGAACTTACCTTCCCTTAGCTAATTACCATTTACCTCAGCTTCATTGTAAACATGATCTCATCCTGGAAGCCAGCTTTTGCCCCCTTTGTCTGAAATAAGTACTTGTTTTACACCCACTGATAACACTTTACGAAGGACATGCCTTCCGGTATTGAGGTGACATCTTTAGTGGTCTCTTCCTCAAACAAATCCCTAAGCCTTTCAAAAAGAATTTGTCTTTTTCCCACTCAAATCTCATGGCTAAGACAGTTCTGGGCACAAAATACATAATCAATAAATGATGGATGAATAGTAGCAGTCACTTCTAAGATCACAGGTTCTTCATTCATTCATTCATTCATTCATTCATTTATTCAAAATACTATTTAATGCCTACTATGTACCAAGAACTATGCCAAGCACTGGAGAGGCAGTGATAAGTGGGACTCAATGCCTACCCTAATGAGATTGTTGTAATGGAAATTTGCCATGGAGAACCATGGAAGAATTAGAATTTTGGAATTCAGGATGCCAATAGAATAGAAGGTCCGTATAGTAGTGGCTCTACTACCAGGATTCTCACTGGTGTGGATAAAGTAGACACTGCCTTCACTAGCACACAGCTAACACAAATGTTCAAACTAAATGGAACATGGCTCCTTTAGAAGTAAAATTGTTATGTTGGATCATTGTGAAGCCTTCATTGTGAACTTAACCATCTTTCCCCAAGGAGCTTGGTTTCACTTTTTACCTGATTTCAGTGACCCTATAAAACTCTGTGCTGTAAAGTTGAAGTCTTTGGTCCAAGCTGTCATCCCCATCTACCTGGACTAATTTAATTGTTTCCTAACTCATCTCTTTGTTTCCAGATTCACCAAATTAAGTTCATTCCTCATTCTGCTGTGAGATATCTTTCTAAAGCACATATTGGATTCTAGTTCTCCTTCTGATGACCCAATAGGATTTTCAAGTCTTTCTAAAAGAATGTGAGGCTTATCATTTTGACTTATTGGTTTCACTGGATATTTTCAGGATCCTCTATTGTAATTCAGATGGCATGCAACTTAATAGCACTTTTTAAAATTAAATATGTGAGGGGGCTACACAAATGTGTTTAGACTAGTGCATCAGTAAGGCTGCTATTATGGATAAAATAATAAATAGGCAGTAGATAAAGGTTGAATTGTTTCAATGGATGGTCTTCATCCCTAAGATCAAGTTCAAAGTGATAAGCAATGAAATTTAAGGTCCTTTTGGACCTGACTCTGTATTCCTATTTTAGAGTCTTCTCTTCCAAATATTTAATGCTGTTTCATGCTTCTAATTTTCTGTGGATTGAGGTGAAAGGTGACTGTACTCTTTCATGTGGCTTAGCTATAAGGAGAATGAAGGAAAATGAGATGGTTAAAGGAGAACACAGGTTGAGATAAATTTTAAATTATTATAATTCAGAGCAATTTTTTTAATCATGTCTATATGTTGTGACAAAACGGCCAGTTGAGGTTGAGGGTCTTGAAGAGGAAAAGGATATTTGATGGAATAAAATCCTGGAGGAGAAAGAAATAAACACAGATGAAACAATGTGTCTTCAATGCTAATCTGAGATGGAAGAAAAGATGGGTATTGGACAAAGATAAGAGCAGGAAAAGAAGAAGAAGCTTGAAGGAATTCACACCTGATGGGTTAATTTGCTTCTATGTGAAGCAGAACATGATGTCAGCTGGTGAGAGTGTGAAGGGGGCAGGAGAGTGCTGGGAACTTGAGACTGAATAGATTGGAATAGCTACTCTGGAAAATGAGAGACAGGTTTGGACTAAGGAGCCAGAGGGTTTCCAAGAAGAAAGAGAAATCACATGGGACAGTATTGAATCCAATGTGTATGGTATTGTGATTTAACATGATCATAAACCAGTCTTCTCTCTTAGATCATTTGCTGCACTAGAACCAGGTTGGCAACCTTTGTGTCAAAGGCCAGATAGTATGTAAGTTTTAGGCTTTGAGGGCTATATGTTCTCTGCTGTATTCAAGTTTTTTTCATTTGAAAGCATCTATAGACAATACCTAAAAGAATGAGTGTGGCTGTAAACAAACAAACAAACAAAAAACATTAAACCTTCAGTCACTGACATTTGAGTTTCATATCATTTTCATGTATTATGAAATATCATTCTCCTTTTGATTTGTTTTCAATCCTTTAAAAATGTAAAAAGCATTCTTAGCTCATGGGTTGTACAAAAACAATTGGTGGGTTGGATTTGGCCCATGGGTCATAGTTTCCTGACCCTCCTCTGGAATACTTTTTCATATACTTCTACCCTCACATCTATTTTTTCTAATTTATAAAATGGGTTGATCTTTCCAACAAAATGTATAGGCACTTACCTCCAATTCCAGATAAGGCTTGCTGTTTATAGCAGCAAGAGATATCAGATAGGTGGATGGTCAGAAAGCAAGGTTACTACTCATCAGAGAAGAAGAAAACTGAGAATAACAAAGCAAGTTTGAGAGTCCTGAGTGAGTTTTGGTCTGTTGTGGTCTCGTGTTATAACATTTCCATGACCTAAATATAAAACTTACAGATGTAGCTTTCATTGCCTTTCTGTATTTTTTTCTTAATCCTAGGCAGTAGATAATAATCTCATCTCTCCATAACTATATCCATCTTTCTCAAAAATCGGTTGTGTAAGGGGGAGGGAGGGGTGGTGAGGCAACAAACAAGGAGAGCCTCAGTTTTTTATTGATGTCATAAAATTCAAAGGTGAATAGGGAACTGGCACCAAACTCCAGAACAGGAAAGAAACAGTTTCCCCTCATAAAAGCATTTCTAATCTTCTGCCCTAACCCAATAAAGGTACTAAGACCCTTCAGCTGATTTGCAGACTCCCTGAAGGAAGGAGAAAGCAGCAACAATTGATGTTGGATCAGGTGGTGGTAGATATGGGTAGTGCTTTTAAAGATGATGGATATTGCCAAATGGTAGTTTTCTCTGTGTTGCAGCTATGATTGATGTGTGATTTGATGTGATGGCTGAGAATTTCATATTCAATCTTAATGGGAAAAAAATCATGTCATCATGAAATGGAAGTTTCAGGTGACTGTGGTGGGGTGGGGGACTGGGTATTGCTTTGTTTTTGAAGAAGACAAACAGTGAAAGGTGAATGTTTATCTAAACCTTAAATCCACCATGCCAGTCGAGGGATGTGTGTGTGTGTGTGTGTGTGTGTGTGTGTGTGTGTGTGTGTATAACAAATATAAATTGATGTAAAGTACAGAAGAAAGTTGCTTTCTATCTCTATTGAATCTGCAGTCCCAGATAGGATACTGAAGGATTTGTGTCCACAGGTGGTACTTTTCATTTCTTCTTTTTTTTCCCCTTTTGACTTTGGAAAAGAAAATTAGATTTGTGAAGCAGATAGCTGGCTAGGTAGATGATACTAAAGGAAAATAAGGCTTGCTTTTCTGGACATAAGCCTATGCTTTCAGATATATAATCTCATTACAAGGGCAGGGAATATATCATAAAACCCTGAAAAAAAAAAAAAAAGAATTTGGTAGGGCACCACTCAGCTATAGCAGAAAGTATTTGAATTTCAACTTCAGGGGCAAAAGGGAAGAAATTAGATAAAACTATATCATATATATGATAGATTACATGCTTACTGTCTTCACCAAATATAGAAGAGGTGCCTAGTAATTTTCAGAACAAAATATTTGCTTGTGGCTAAAGAAGTCAGCATGTCAATTCAAGAACTATTTGCAATAAACACAATGAAGCTTAAATTTTAATGTAAAGAGGCAAACTAAAATAACTTAATCATCACCAAGAAGTGGTGTAATAAGAATGCTTACCATGATATGGCAGTTCAAGGTTGTACCTTGTGACAGTTTGAAGTTCTTTTATGAATCCCAAAAAAGATAAGGATTATGTTTTGGACTACATCAGTGAGGTGTGTGTCAGATTGAGTCTTTGTCCTGTTACTGGAGCTGATATAAATGGAGACACAGAAAGAGACACACACAGGAAAGTGTGGCCAAGAAATTGGTACCAAAAGAGTGTGGCTGTGCTGCTGGCAATTACCAAAAATGTTGGAACAGTTTTATAAATGGGTAAGGGGTATTTTTTTGGAGGAATTGTGAGATGCTTGATAGAAAACACCTTGATTGCTTTGAAGAGACTGTTGGGGCCCCACAAGTGGGTGCACTGCCAGGCCCCGTGCATGGGTGTGCTGCCAGGCCCCGTGCATGGGTGCACTGCATGTAGCAAGATGATGACATAACAGAAGAGTGACACAAGGGAGAGCCAAGATGAGATGTGCTGAAAAACCAGGAACTAAGATGGCACAGGTGGCAGAATGCGTTTCTCCCACATTGGAGGTTCCCAGGATCAAATCCCAGTGAAGACAGGAAGAGAAGGATGAGAAGAGAGGGCAGGAAACAGACACAGCAGAAATGGGGGCAGGGGGGGATTTAAAATGGATTAAAAAAAGATAGACTGGTGGTAGGAATATGGACTCTAAAATTATTTCTGATGAAACCTTAGAAGGAAATCATGAAACTATTACTGGAAACTGGAGGAAAAATGATGCTTGTTTTCAAGTTGCAGAAAACTTGACAAAATTGACACCTGATGTTAGATGGAAGGCAGAAAGTAAAACTGATGAGTTTGGATATTTAGCTAAGATTTCCAAAGTAAATATGGAAAATATGGCCTAGCTTCTCCTTGCAGCTTATAGCAAAATGTAAGAGCAAAGAGATAAGATGGAAACTGCAGTGTTGGGTACAAAGAAACCAGAAATTGATGATTTAGGAAATTCCAAGCTTCTGGAAAAGAAGCCCTAAGGGGATAGTGTCCCATGTGAGGACTTAAGTCAGGATTTGAAATGCAGTTATCCTGGAAGGACTTGTAGAAAGTCTTACTGTCTCATGGCTTGGACCCCTGCTTCGTGCATGCTAAACCAACAAGCTTTTTGTGAGATCTTATCTGTATGAACAAAACCACTGCCAGCCTGGACTAAAAGGGACAAGGAAAGGAGAAATTGAAGGAAAATGACTTCAAGAGGAAAACTGTGGAAGCTGAGGTCTGAACTTGGAAAACCTCAGGCCAGGAGAGGGATCTCACCTATACATGTGTGAAGGTGAGTTTGCCTAGGCATTTGAAGAGATTGAATTTTCCATCCCATTGTTCAGGGAGAGTTTGGCCACCCCAGGCTACAGAGAGATGGAGCACATCCCCCAGTGGTTGTGGACAGTTATGTCACCACCCCACTGCTCTGAGGGGGTTGGGCCTATTCCCCATAGATTAGGAAGAGTTGGGTCAGTACCCCACTGTTCTGAGGGGGTAGGACCTGTATGACAGAGATTAGGGAGAATATTGCCACCACTCCACTGTATTAAGGGATTTGAGACTGTCCCCAAGATATTGGGGAAAGTGTGGCCATCACCCCAAGGTTCTTGGAGGGTGAGGTCAGGAGCTCAGTCACCACCCAGATGCTTGATGAGGGTGTAACAGAGAAAATGGCCACTGGGCAAACCCTTGGAAGGGGTGGGCCCCATAAGGCCCTAAGGAGAAGAAACCATCATGCTATAGATGACACTCAGATATTGAAATCTAATGAAGTAGGCCCTGCAGGTTTTCAGAACTGTCTATAACCCATGACACCTGTTTTCCTTCCAATTTCTCCTTATGGTAATGCAAATGTTTATCCTATGTCTGCCCCTCCTTTGAATATTGGAAGCAGATAACTTGTTTTGACAGTTTCCCAGGTCTATAGCCAGAGAGGACTTTTGACCCAAGGAAAACTGCATGTCTATAATAGATGTTTATGTGATTTTGTACTTAACATTACTACTGAAATGATTTAAGGCTTTCAAAATATTGTGATGTAATAAATGTGTTTTGCAAATGGAAGGAACATGGCTTTTGGGGATTCAGAGGATACAGTGTAACAGTTTGAAGTTCTTTTATAATCCCCAAAAGAGAAGGATTATGTTTTGGACTATCTCAGTGAGGTATGATTCTCCTCTCTCTTGCTTGGTCTGATATAAATGGAGGTACTGGAAAAGGGAGCCATAATATTGATCCTGCCGTGTGAGAGAGAGGACTCCAGTTTCTCCTACAGCTGAACAGCAAGGAAAGAAGCCTCTGAGAGGCTCAAAGTGCTGAGGCTCAGGGAGAGGGAGCCATATGCCTGATAGCTTGCTGTTGAACTCAGGAAGAAAGCAGAGCAGGTGAGACTGATAGAGGACGACCAGAAAGAGACAAGCCCTATGCCTGGTTACTCATAGCTGAGCTTCCAGGAGCTGGGCTCCAAAAGATGTTGAGTCTGGTAGGGACGGCTCAGACCTTGGCAGAGATCAGCGGCCATCTTGCTTCACCATGTGGCTAGACAACAGGATCAACAGTAGCTGGCTTTGGTGAGAAAGCCTCACTATGGTGTCTTGATTTTGACTTTTTACAGCCTTAGAACTGTAAGCTTTTACCTCCAAATAAATCCCCTTTATAAAAGCCAACCCATTTCTGGTACTTTGCATGGACAGCCAAAGCTTTGGCAAACTAAACAGACCTCATACTAAAGTACCTCAGATAGAAGATGTGGTAAATAGAGACACTTTGTGTTAAGAAAAGACAAGCCTGGGTAAGAGTCCACAAATCTGGGAATAGACATTCCATTATTGTTTAGTCCCCACTAATAATATTTGGTCATTCTGAGAATTTGGAGATGTTTTGGAGCCCAACATTTAACACATGAAACAACTGTGGAAATAGTAGCCTGGATAAAGAGAGCTCCAAGAGAAACTACAGAATTGCATTCTTTTTTTTTTTTAAAGAAAATGCATGCTTTGCAAAACTTTCTTTTACCTCCCTGCCCTCACCCACAGTTATATTTATCACTCTCTCCTCTATCACCCCATTCTATCTTATACATCCAACTAATATAGCTTTTACCACTCTATTTTGTGATCACTTGTTAAACAGCTGTCTCACTAGCTAGACTGAGTTTCATGTCTTATTACTGTTTTATTCCTTTAAACTTATTGCCAAGGACATTTGTAATAAATACTCAATAAATGTTTGTTAGATAAATGGACAAGGGGATGGAAATATGGTATCAAGAAATGGAGCCAGAGCTGGAAATGAGAAAGAATTGATTTGTGTATCAAAATAATGAGAGACATAAAGCATTAGGCAAAGTCCAACAAAATATAAATTTTCATTCCTTCCCTTGTTGTTAGAGCAGTGCACAAGTCATGGATGTGAAGAGGTAATGCGTAGGTAAGATAAGACATGAAATGGATGCATATACAGAAAAAACATTAAAAATCATAAGTCATTAGTCAGATAACCTGGCTCAACTAAAAAAGGATGGTCTGGAGAATGTATCTTCTAGCTGGGATGTCACATGCCTAAGGGAAAGAGATCCATACCTGTTGCTTGCCAAAATGCCCCCTCCCAGTATATGGAATATATAATAAATGGCTTTTAATCTTTTTGTTGTTATCACTGTTAAATCTGTTCTGTCTCAATGATCACCAGTTTATTTTACCAGCAAGCAATTCTTTCAAATACTTGTTAGTATTCCAAGACAGAGTTACTCTGGATAAAACAGGGGAGTAGCAGGGAGGACACCTGTGCTTTCTACAGAAGGTGAAGAATAGAGTTAGCAATCCCCATACATTCCACAGCTGAGCACTTGGATGAGTACATGTGGCATCTGAATATGTAGACAGATTGATGCCATTAAATACTTATATCAGCATTCTGAGTGTAGGTATGAGTGGGGCAAATTTTTGTAGGCAATATTTTCACACCTTTGTCCTTGATTCCTGTAATGCTTGGAAACTATAGCTCACCCTTTGGGTCAGGATGTGTGGGTACAATTACAGGTCTCACATAGGCACACATTTAGAGCATGGTTTTCTAGGCAGAGCTGCAGTTTGATGACCTCCTTCTTCACAGTTGGAAGTCCTTGCATCATAATCGGATAACATACTGTTTGTGAATTCACATAGGCAAAATGGAGAAATGACAGTGTTAACCAGAAGATGGAATAAGTTTTGAAGTCAGAGCATGAAAAATCAGTGTGTCTTGGTATAGGAACTAAGGAAAGCAGGTGCCAGGAATTGAAAGACTCAGAAAAGGAAGAATTGAGGAAACAAAATTAAACAAGTGTTATGGAAACGCTCTATTTTTCTAGTCTTGAAATTCTTAGGAATTCTAATTTGGGTAGATTTGGTGTGAGATCTGGACATTGCATTTTTATAAGGTTCAAATATATGGATCAGAATAGGAATCATAGTTAAGAATCACTGAATTAGATGAATAGAATATATTTTAAAAATTGTGTTTCCAAGTAGAATATAATACCCAGAGCAGGCTCTGGTATTCTCACTAACACTATTAAAAAGCTACATACATTACAAAAGTAATATTTTAAAGTAACCAGATATAAGAATTAGATAAACTCATTTCTGTGGAGGGAAGAATCATTCAGAGGGAAATGATAATCGTCTTCTCTTTCCTCCTCAGCTCCAGCTTGGGCAGGGGACTGGACTTGGTTCAGGCAGAGAGGCTGTGCTGAGAGAAAGAGAACGACCAAAGTACAGAGCTGGAGTGACAAATTGAAAACTGTAGGGACCTCAAATACACACCCAGTTTTCCCTATGGGATATTTGCTATTCCTATGGCTATACAGGAAGCTGGAAAGCAAGGCCAAATGCTTCTAAAAGACCTAGTGAAATCTGTACCAGTTTTGTGGTGCTTATAAAGCAAAGAATTGCCAAAAGGTCTTTGATTCTTCTTTGTAGATTTCAGTTCCCTGTTGAAATTCTCCATTCTTTCATCTATTTTATCCATCTTTTCCTCTATTTCTTAAATATGCCAAATGGAAATTCTAGAACTGAAAGATAAAATATCTAAAATCATTAACCAATGAAAGATTTAAGAACAGTTGGGCACAGAATTGGCAAAATGGAGGTTAGTTCAATAGAAATCATCCAAAGTGAAGACCTGAGAAGAAAGAATGAAAAGAGCATATAAAGATTTAGGACACGTGTGATACATGCAAACATTTTAATATGTTTATAATTCAGGCTCTAGAAAGGGATAAGAGAGAGAATGAGGCAAAAAAAATATTTGAAAAGAAAGCAAAGTAGAATCATTCAAAGCTAATGAACTATTCTAACCTACAGATTCAAGAAGATCAGCAAAAACCCGAAGAGGATAAAATAGAAAGAAAATCACACATAGGCATTTCAGAATAAAACTGCCAGAAACTTAAAAAAAGAGAAAATCATAATAGCCAGGGGCAGGAGTATACTATTTTCAAAGGAATAACAATAAGACTGTGAGGGACTTCTTTGAAGAAAAAATGGAAGCCAAAACACAATGAAAAGCTATTTCTAAAGTGTTGAATGAAAATCAACCTGGAATTTTTATACTCAGTGAAAATATCCTTAAAACTATAAGGTGAAAAATACATTTTCAAATAAATAAAAACTGGGAAAATTTGTTGTCTGTAGACCTGAATTAAAAGAAATACTAAAGGCAGTCTTCTTTTGGCAAATACTGTTTTTAGAAACTTATATTCTATAGATACAAGTTCTCACATATGAACGAAATTATGTGTTTGCAAGAGAATTCCCTGAAGCATCATTCGTAATACCAAAAAAAACCTGGAATCAACTTAACTGTCCTCCAATGGGAAATAGTTACATTAATTGTGGTATGACTATATAGTAAGCTATTATTCAATCATAAAAAAGAATGAAAATCTTCTCTATGTACTGATATGAAACTATAAGAGCACACAATAGGATGTTCTGGGAAGATGGTATCAGAGTAGGCAGGCAGGGCTCAATGATCTCACAAAAACAATGGAGAAAGGGCCAAAAGCTGTCCAAGGGACATGCTTTAGTGGTCAGCAGACCAGGACAGTGCTGTGCAATCCTGAAGAGAACAAGGGACAGAGAGATGAAGAACCCAAAACAACAAATGTGAGTTAAACTCCCGCAGCAGCCAGGAAGGGCATCAAACCCCACCCTCAAGACATTAAGCCTGTATAAAACAACTGGCTCACTGCAGCTGACTGAGAAGGGAACAGACATCTTCCTCACTGGGAAAAGGGAGAGCGCGTTGAAGGGCAGAGAGTCTTTTTCTTCAGAGAATTCAGCCAGCAGAGCCCACTTTGAATCTTGGTTCTGTCCAGACTAGAAACACAGGTAAGCTGAGGTTCAAAGAAGCACCTCTGTGGAAAAGTTTACCTACTAGCTCCATCTGATGGCTGGCCAAGACATTGCAAAGAGAAAAAATTCTTTTAGGTCTCTTTAAACCTGAACCTCATGGAAGAAAATCTGTGCCCCATTAGTGAGTCCCTGGCCCAATTTTGATAACTTATGCAGAACAATTTTAAAGACTCAGAATAAATTGAACCCAAAATCAAAGAAGAGCCATGGAAATAATAAAATAAAATAAAATAAAAAAAACATTAGGCAAGAGAGAGAAATTGACCATCAGAGTAAATTCACCAACAGATGCCTAGACATCAGTAAAAAAATTATAAGCTATACTAGGAAACAGGAAGAGATGGCCCAGCCAAAGGAAGAAACCAAATATCTTGATGAGACACAAGATATAAGACAACTAACCAATGATAATCACACAACTCTTCTAAATTAATTCAAAGGATTGAAGGAAAATATGACTAAAGAGATAAAAGATATTAACAAAACAGTGGATGAGCATGAAGAACAATTTGAAAGCTTGCAAAGAAAAGTAACAAAGCTTATGGGAATGAAAGACACAATGGATGAGATTAGAAGTACAATAGAGACTCATAACAGCAGATTTGATTTGATCAAAGACAATTCGTGATATTGGGAACAGAACGTCTAAACTTGAGAAAACAGAAGAACAGAAAGAGAAGAGAATGGAAAAAACTGGAACAGGGTCTCAGGGAATTGAATGACAACATGTAGTCCCAAATATATACATTATCGTTGTGTTCCAGAAGGAGAAGAGAATGGAAAAGGAGCAGAAGGAATATTTGTGGAAATAATGACCAAAAACTTCCCAAGCCTTACGAAAGACAACAATATCAATATCCAAGAAGGACAATGCACTCCAAACAGAGTAAATCTCAATAGACCTACTCCAAGAGACCTACTACTCAGAATGACAAATATCAGAGATAAAGAGGATTCTGAAAACAGAAAGAGAAAAGCAAAGCATCTCATACAAAGGAAACTCAGTAAGTTTAAGGACTGACCTCTCATCAGAAACTGTAGAGGCAAGAAGAACATGGTATGATGTATTTCAGGTATTGAAAGAGAAAAACTTCCAGCCAAGAATTCTGTATCTGGCAAAAATGTCATTCAAAAGTGAGGGTGAATTTAAAGACTTCACAGATGAACAAAAACTGAAAGAATATGCTACCAAAAGACAAGAAATTCAAGAGATATTTACAAGAGATAAAGGAAGTGCTGCAGCCTGAAAGGAAAAAATAAGGGCAAGAGACTTGGTGAAGATTGTAGAAATGAAGATTATTAGGAAGGGTAAACTATATGTTAAAAAGACAATAGTAAGATATGACAATGGAAAACCACAGGATAAAAATGGATGATGTATGTAATACCTTTACAGTAATGATGTTGAATGTTAATGGCTTGAACTCCCCAATGAAAAGACATAAACTGAAAGAATGGTTTAAAAAAAATATGAGCCATTTATATGCTGTCTACAAGAGACTCACCTCAGACATAAGGACACAACCAGGTTGAAAGTGGAAGGCTGGAAAAAGATATTCCACACAAATAGTAACCAAAAAAGGTCCAGAGTAGTGATAAAATAGATTTTTAATGCAAAACTGGGTAAGGAATGAAGAAGGTCATTATATATTAATAAAAGGGGAAATTCACCAAGAAGAAATAACTGTAATAAATATTTATGCACATAACATGGGTGCTCCAAGATACATGAGGCACACACTGGCAAAACTGAAGGGAGAAATAGATGTCTCTACAATAGTAGTTGGAGAATTCAATACACCACTCTTAGTATTACATAAAACATCTGGATAGAGGATAAATAAACAGAGAGCTTGAATAATATGATAAATGAACAAGACCTAACATATATTTATAGAGCATTATACCCCAAAACAGCAGGGTATATATTCCCTTAAACATTCATGGTTCCTTCTCCAGAATAGACCACATATTGCATCACAAGGCAAGTCTCAAAATTTTAAAAAGATTGAAATTATACAAAACACTGTCTCTGATCATAACAGAATAATGTTGGAAATAAATAATGGACAGAAGAAGGGAAAATTCATAAACATAAGGAGATTAAACAACACACTCAAATAATCAGTGGGTCAAAGAAGAAATTGCAAGAGAATTCAGAAAATATCTTGAGATGAAAGTAAATGAGAACACAACATATGAAAACCTATGAGATACTGCAAAGGCAGTGTGCTGAGAGGGAAATTTATAGTCCTCAATGCTTACATTAAAAAGAAGAAAGAGCCAAAATTGAAGACCTGACTGCATACCTGGAGGAACTAGAAAAAGGACAGCCAACTAATCCCAAACCAAGCCAAAGGAAAGAAATAGTAGCAATCAGAAGAGAAATAAATGAAATTGAGAACAACAACAACAACAACAACAACAAAAAAAACACAATAGAATCAACAAAACAAAAAGTTGGTTTTTCAGAGATCAATAAAATAGACAAACTCTTTGCTAGAATGACAAAGAAAAAAGGAGAGAAGATACAAATAAATAAAATCAGAAATAAAAGGGGAACATTACCACTGACCCCTCAGAAGTAAGAGATAATAAGAGGACACTATACACAGCTGTATGCCAAAAAAACTAGACAATTTAGATGAGAGGGAAAATTTCCTAGAATAACAAGGCCAACCTACACTGACACTAGAAGAAATAGAAGACCTCAGCAAACCAATCACAAGTAAAGAAATTGACAGTCATCAAAAACCTCCCCAAGATGAAAAGCCCAGGACCAGATGGCTTCAAAGGCAAATTCTATCAACCATTCAAAGATGATGTAATACCAATCTTGCTCAAGCTCTTCCAAAAAACCTGAACAGGAAAGAATGCTACCAAACACATGTTATTAAGCCAACATCACCCTAATACCAAAACCAGAGAAAGATACCACAGAAAAAGAAAATTACAGACCAAAATCTCTAAAGAATATAGATGCAAAAATCATCAACAAAATACTTGCAAACCAATTCAAAAGCACGTTAAAAGAATTATATACCATGATCAAGTGGGTTTTATCCCAGGTATGCAAGGGTGGTTCAACACAAGAAAATCAATAAACCACATTAACAATTTGAAGAGGAAAAATCACACAATCTTCTTGATTGTTACAGAAAAGGCATTTGACAAAATGCACCACCATTTCTTGATATATATATATTTTTTTTAAAAAAAACACTCCAAAAGATAGGAATAGAGGGAAGCTTTCTTAATATGGTAAAGTGCATATATGAAAAACCTACAGCTAGTATTGTACTTAACAGTGAAAGACTGAAAGCTTTCCTGCTGAGATCAAGAACAAGACAAGGATGCCTGCTGTCACCACTGTTATTCAATATTGTGCTAGAAATTTTAGCTAGAGCAACTAGGCTAGATAAATAAATAAAAGGCACCCAAATAAAAAAGCAAGAAATAAAACTTTCATTATTAGATGATGATATGATCCTATATCTAGAAAATCCTGAAATATCCACAACAAAGCTACTAGAACTAATAGAGGAGTTCAACAGAGTGGCAGGATGCAAGATTAATACACAAAAATCCATAGTATTTCTATACATTACTGATGAGCAATCTGTGGAAGAAATCAGAAAAAAAAACACATTTATAATAGTGACAAAAACAATCAAATATTTAGGAATAAACTTAGCCAAGGACATAAATACCTATATTCAGAAAACTACAAAAAAAAATTGCTAAAAGTAATGGAAGAAGTCTTAAATAAATGGAAGGAGATTCGTATTCATGGACTGGAAGACTATAAATATCATTAAGATGAAAACTCTGCCCAGATTTACAGATTCAATGCAATCCCAATAAAAATCCCCAAAGACTTTTTTGCAGAAATGGAAAAGCCAATTATCAAATTTATTTGGGAGGATAATGACCCCAAATAGCCAAAAAAAATGTCTTTAAAAAGAAGGACAAATTTGGAGGACTCTCACTTCCTGACATTAAAGCATATTACATAACGACAGTGGTCAAAACAGCATGATACTAGCATAAGGATAGATTGAACAATGGAACTGAATCAAGAACTCAGAATAGACCCTCACATCTATGGTCAAGTGATCTTTGACAAAGCTGTCAATCTCTCCCAGGTGGGCTAGAACAGTCTACTCAACAAACAGTGTTGGTAGAACTGGATAGTCATATCCAAAAGAAAGAAAGGGTACCCCTTTCTCACATCTTATATAAAAATTGACTCA